>APFE030032319.1:8223-157548 GCA_000404065.3 Pinus taeda | reverse complement strand
GATTTTAAATTTTTTTGTTTGCAGTGTCTCAAGTTGTCTTAAGCTAAAACTTTAAAATCGCTATACATTTAACATTTTAAAAAAATTACTCTTGGTATAATAACTCTTTCATTCAGGTTTTCATTTTTAAAGTTTTTTTAGTCATAAAATTTTTCCATAATGTCATGCTTGAAATATTTTGAAAACTTGAGATTTTTTTGTAGTCATAATCTTTGGTTTTAATTGCATGGTTGAAAAATTGTCAAAATTTTAATGTTTTCCTAAATCATGATATTTTATCTTTAATGTTATGGTCGAAAACAATTACAATCTCAAGGTTTTGTAGAGTCAAGATATTTTATCTTTAACAACATGGATGGAAATAGTTGGAATAATCAGGATTCGAGACACAATATTTTATCTTTAACATCATGTTCAAGAATTGTTGGAATTTTACAGTTTTTCAAAGTTTGGATATTTTCTCTTTAACTTCACTACTAAAAAATGTCAAAATTGTAACCCGATTTTTTTTTTGTTATTCTAGAATAAACAATTTTTTTTTAGGATGTTTTTTTCATCCATTTAAAAAAAAATGGTTTTTACTTCCATCTAAAAAAAATGTTGAAAATTTACCCTTAAAAAAAAAACATCGTTCTCAAATAAACAATTTTTATTTTTGGGTTGTTTTTTCATGTTTTTTTGGCGTTTTTGGGCTCGAGTAACCGCTTTGAGGTAATAGTTCCTGTTTTATCTGTAACTATGTTAATTCTAAACAAACAAGCATCGATCAAATCCAAAGCATGATAAATGAAACTAAAAGCAACTTCTCCCCTAAATCAAACAAACTAAACACATAAATGCTTCAATTGACAAACCAAGCGATATAATCTATGCTTGGAAAGAGAAAAGAGACACTCGAAATAAGAGAAAAAACGAGACTCTTTCGCTCATTCAATTGAAAATGAAGCAATGAAGATGTTGCGACTGAAAGATGGATTAAATGAAGCAGCAAATCAGAAACTTGACATAATGAGTAAACAAACAAGTAGATGGTAATTGACCTAGATGCCCTAGGGTCATAGAAACCATCCAAAAAACTCAAAAATCAAGCAATGAAACTTCAAGCCAATCAATCAATCAAAACCAGCAAACAAAGCATCCTAGTGACTTCTGGGCAGAAGAAGAGAGTCTGAGGGTCAAGACACACTAGCACTAGAATGGGAGAAATTCTATTTTTTTCTTAACTCAAAGATCGACACTACTGCCTAACTAACAACTAGCGTCGATTGGAATTAACTAACAACTAGCGTTGATTGGAATGACTGACATGACTGGCCAGACTACAACTAGCACTGATGGGTTGATCGACACAACTGGCCAAGCTATAAGTAGCGCTGATCGAGGGGTTCGAAGAAAAAATAAAAAAGAATTTCACACATGGCCAGACTTAATACACCAGAGGGTGGACTAAACCAAACAAGCACACAAAACAAGCTAATGAAGCTTTCTAGTTAGGGAGAACACGGGCAAAACGAGCTGAGAGGTAGAAATTAAGAGGACAACACACACTGGTTATGATCTAGGGTAAACCCTGATCCTCACCTACAAGAATCGGCACGACTGCCTAACTGACAACAAGTGCCAGAAGGGGGTCGGCGCGACTGTTTTTGAGAAACTTGTGTAGTTTGGCATGATTGTGAGAAAAATAAATGCGCTAACCGAGGATTCAAGGAAAAAAATAAAAAATTTCAAAGGCTAAGACCGAACTTGCCACTATAAATTCTCATAATAGTAAACCAGGCAAAGCAAAGAACATTAGAGGAAAATTGTGATACTAGAAAAGTTCACACAAAACCATGAAATTACAATCAATCGAACAGAAGGATTGGTTCCCCAGTGGAGTCACCAATTTGTGGTGTAGGTAAAATTCTAAGTGTGGACACAAACAATTCCTCTAGCCCAAGAGAGGGTCTAGCCACAAACAAGACATTTGATGGAATATTTCCTTAGGTTAGAACCAATTAACAGGGCCTACCTCTTAGTACAATATCTGTTTGATGATGACCTTGCTTCCTTGCTCCAGCTATTTTCTGCTCCTTCTTGCGAACACCTGAAACAAGTAGACAACATCAGACAACAACCGTGATAATATACAAATTGTATTCAACCTACTTAACAAGTCAAGAAACATTAAGCCATAAACATGTAAAATGACATCTTATGTAGGAAATCAATCGGCAGTTGTATCTTTATTGAATCAAGAAGAGATTACAACCAGCGCCTTGACATTTATATTCTCCTCTGACAAATCTGGGTTCCCACACACTTCTGCTAACATTCCATGGATGGCCCCAACAACAATAGTCTCAAGGATCTTCCCTTTAGACTTCAAACCAAACCAACTCACAATTCTCCCTTAAACACAAACTAGAGAGCTACAAAGTATGGATAACTTGTTGGTTACTACAAACATAACTTAATTAGCACTAGCACACACACACTAGATTTTGCTTGGGAAAAGTGGAGGTTTATATAGCTTGAATGGATGGGAGATGGTTCCTGTTCTCATGGGAGAAGGTCTTATCTCTTGAGTTAGTTCCATCCTAATAGGCGAAAGGAGCCTAATTTCACTTCCTCGGCTCCATCCAGCCTAACCATTTACCAAACTTCCATTACGAAGCTTCTAGAGCTAGAAGCTTTGCCTCCAAATTTAAAAAAAATTCCAGAAGAGGATCAACGCAACTGGGAAAAGGCTCATTCGCCTTGATCGACGTGAGGGACAGTGGTAATCCCCACATATCGGCGCGAGGAGGACACGGATCATTAGCGCCGGTCTTGTAAACTGGGAAAAAAAGAAGATTTTGGGAAAATGATGCAGAGGGGAATTGTTCTACTCATGAAGAGGGACACAATGGGAGTTTTTTCATGATGGGAAGGCATGAAGAGTTCATTGTAGAGGTCCTTCAAGATCAAGGAACGGGGAGTACAGGGATAGTGATAAAATTCTATGTAAAAACTTGCAAATGCTTAGATAAGATTATTCCATTCTTAACTTCACAATAGTTAAAAAAACACAAATCCTATAATCTTTTGGAATCAAGAATATGTTTCAAACCTAATATAAATTTTCATGATCGATATGTTATAATAAATAAAGAATAGAACCACAATTCATGGCCACATTTTCATTACATTAAGAAAATAAATGTAAAGGTTGTAAGATTATAGATGTCTACTATTATAACCTCACCTCAAATATTATATTTGATACACATCAATGTGTTGAGCCAAAAGGATTAGTTTGTTGAACCTTGTGTCTGAATTACAGCTTGACCATCATCTCCAAAGGGTTCCTACAAGCAAGTACAATAAACATTAAATTTTCTATAGCAAAAAAAATTATCATGAACCAACCCATGGTTTCCTTGGGTCTGCAGAGTCAAAATCGACTTTCAAAATTCTACATGCCACACTCTCAATATAAACCAATCTCTTGCTTTCTTTTTCCTAGAAACCAAGGCTACTTTAGTGGAAATCAACAAGGATACTTGAATGAGACTTGCTATAATTTTTGCATGAAAGTGTTCATAACATTTTTCCACTAGGATTCGGGACCTCCATTGGACCTTCATAGCCAACACCACTGCATATCCCCAACTTCAAAATCTTTACAAAGACTGCAACTTCTCCAAATGGTGCTTTCTCAATACCTTTCTATTCTAGTCTTGGAGTCAATGTTAGACCTTATGAAGCAAATATGAAATCTAAGGCTTCAATACAAAATTTACCATATTGGTTCATGCAATCCACACAAATCTTAAACAACAATTTTAAGTTAGACATAATAGTTCTATTCAAATTTTATTGTTTATATTCCTATGAAATGACAAAAATAAAACCCCAAAGGAATAGCAATATGAATTCCAAACATCTTACAAAGTTTGTTAGACCTAGGCAGGATGAACATGTAATATTAGACCTTGGTGATTTTACAAAATTTAAGGTATTATTAGATCTTCCAATAGTTATTTTATGTAGGAAAGAGGCAAAGAGATATTTATATTCAAGGAAATAGCCATTAATAAAAGAATACCTTAATGCTTGAGAATTCATTTCTGATTCTTAGGTACCAACTTAGAAAAGATTCTTATTGTAGTTAGGAACATATTACTTTAACTTTTCCAAACATGAAAAAACCGCTATTTTATATATTCCATTGATGGGTAAGGTTGAATTGTTCTTTATTATCTAAACTTAAATGGGCATTCAAATGATACTAATTTTAGTTTAGGAACAAATTCGTACAATGTTAAGAAGTCAATGGATTCATGGCCATTCCAGTAATTGTCATAGGATATGATAGATAAAGAAAAAACCAAGTGAAAGGTCGAGAATAGCTACTTTTTGTATCTAACATAATAATCAAAAAGTCATTTTCAAATGTGGTCTTGTTGATGTTATACATAGCAATGCCAATCGTCAAATTTCTCGAGGATAATTTTATGTTTTTACATCATGTTCATACAATGCCTCCCACAATTGAAGATATTCATACCTATTTAGTGAGCCAAGAGAAAACTATAAATGGGTTATGAATCACAAAAGAAACACCTTAGCCATATGCAAATTCATTATGACATAGTAGTCACAATCCACTACTATGAAAAATGAGTTGTTTTTCTTTTCCAAAAACTAACATCAATGTAAGGTCTTGGATGGCTAATCTGAGGATTAAACTTACCTCAAACAATTGCCATAGTGCCACCTAATAAAGGTTTTCAGATAGGAGTAACTGGGTAAATTTAATTTATACTTCAATACACTATTTTCAAAGACAAAACGAGAGGAAAGTTTTTAAGGCTTGTTACCTCTACAAAAAAACTACAAGAAATTAGCCTAAGATCACTTGTTGATTACTCTTCCCTTTGAATTGGTGCCTTTACAGTCACATGGGGTTGTCCTTAGTAATGGTATGTTGTCAATAACTTAAGAAAAATGTGTAAAAACACAAAGTGATCAGCACATGAAATATTTGTCATCGAGATGCATGAAAGGAACCAAGGGCATAGGAAAACTTAGTCAAATAATATGAGGGAGATTCAATTTTGTTAGAGAACTACAACTATGAATGATGAAAAGGAAACCAAAATGCACCTTAAATGAATGTAGAATCAAAACAAGGCATTACGGGCACCCACAACACTATAAAAAATCACAGTTATTCAACAACAAGACTAAAAGAGCTATAAGACATGGCATAATCAAAACTTATCTATATATTAATCAAAAGATTTTTTGCATCATAGTGATAAATACCACATTGGCTGCATAACTAATAGTGCATGTAGTGAGGGAAACAATGAAAATGGCTAGAAAAGGATGAATAACAATTATGGCCACCCAGAGCATTGTAACAAGAAACAACTATTCAACCATGAGACTCAGAGACTAATCTGTACCATAAAGAATATTTCATTTCATTAACCTAGTCATTTCCCCTCATTCAAACATCTTAAGACAATATACCACCCTTCAACCTAGGGGGAGGATTTTTACAGTGTTTTTAACTTCATCAAATATATAAAGCAAGAAAATCTCCATGTTGAATGAAAAAAGCAAAGGAATGGGATAAGAAACTCAACCTTACATAAATGGGAATGGGAATGGGAACTTCCTCAACCTTACATAAATGCTAGGTAACTCATCAATCCACTTAAATGTTGTTCACAAATTTGATTCATTGGGTTAAGAAGGTTGTCAAGTCAAATGCCCTTATTTTTACCTTTTTAATCCATCCCTCCTCAAATCTCACTCTACTAAAAAATCCAATCGTAAGGTATGTATATAACTATACTTTCCATGTAGGGAATTCTTGGTGCCATCGCCCATTATTGCAGCAAAGGGATATTTATACATTAATATGTACAAATGTATGTGCATATCTTGTGTGAGATTCCACCCATACTAACAATGGCTATTAAGCCACTCTTTTTCATGGTCTATCCACCCAAAATATAAGGTTGAATGCATATATATTCAAGCATAGGGTTGAGAATTAAAGGTACAACTCTAAAAATATTGAATAAGCAACTTGGAAATGCATTCAATGTTGGCTAAAAAATGGAGGGTTTGGAGATGTCATTATCAAGGATGCAATAGCTAACTTTACTCAAGCTCAAAATATGGCTAAGAATGCTTCTTTCAAGGAAGAAGAAACATTAAGACGTTAACACTTAGGCTAGTTGATAGGCTATTCTTAAAACATATACTCCATAACTTTGAGAAAAAGGAAAAATCCAATGAGATTTGAATTTGAGTGAGCCTTAATCCTCATTATTGCAGAGGTCGAAAATCTCACCTTTCAAGCCAACCATAATGCAATACCAATGCTAATCAATCCAAATCCATGCTTGGATGTAGAATGGGATGGAAGAAGAATACTTGAATTTTTTAGTGAGTTTTATGGGTTAAGTATTACTCTGAGTCCCAAGAAACCCAAGGGTCTAGATATGAAAAAGAAAGATGGACACTCACTCTTGGTATATTATTTTCAAGCAACTGGGGAATATCAATGAATGAGGAAGGCCCTCAAGTCTTCATCCTCATCATTTCTCTCTGATACAACTATATTCAATAATTGTGAGCCTCATCAAGAGGCCTTGAATCCTATCACTCAGATGTAAGGGTCGAGAGCTTAAGCTCACTGTTAGACTAGATTCTTAGGGATGATATATTTATCAATGAATATTACAAATCTTAATTTTAGATATTTTGTGAAGAATAAGATCACTTAGAATTATTTATAATTTGTTGAAAATTAATCTATGAAACTTGTTATTAGGACAAGATGAGACAACCTACCCCTATGCAAGATTTCCTAAGGCCCCTATCCTTATCCACCAAGGAGTGACTTGACAAGAGTCTCTTCACCAACCAGCTTTCATGTTAGCTTAAAGGTGAAGGTCATTAGCCCTAGCCTCCTATTTAATGTATCACAACTAGGAGTTTGTTAAGGACCTTCTATCAAGAGTGTCATGATTACAAGATGTCAAATTTATCATTGACATCATCATAGTTATTTTTCCTCTCATTCATTCATCCATACAACTATCAATCATTATCCAATCACTATCATTCATCCATACAACTACCAATCATTATACATTCATCATAATTAGACTAATGCATTCAGCCATACAACCACCAAATAATTATCCAATAATGGTGCTAGAGGATCCACTTACTCTTGTGGATTAATGCTCTCCCATACAAAGGATATTGTGTTGAAAAGTGCTAAAATTCATAATAGTGGAGATTATGTATGAATTTCTAAAATTGGAAGCAATAAGCAGAGTAATCCATCACAAAAATTCATCTTTCTTCCTTCTCACCTTGAAAGTTGCAACAACTCATGCCTTGATTGGAATGACACTAAATTTCAAATAAAAAAAAAAAAAATGCAAGCTAGAAAGTTCCCTAAGAATACAAAGGGAAAACCTATATACCTACCCTAACTGAGATAAATGTTGATTGAATAGGAAGCATGAGATTACCAATGGAGTTCAGCCAACAAATTCTTTAATGTATGGGTTTGAATAATGCATTTGATTGCTAGGGAAACATGCACATGAAGGGATAAATTGTAGAATGAATGAGCAATCCATACATGCGACTTATAAAGACTACCCCAAAAGGTCCAAAAATACTTAAGGCCTTAACTTAAATGACTCTAAAAATACCAAACATTATCAATGAAAACACGAGAGCAGTGTGGGTGAAGAACATAAATAAAACGTGAAGATACCTTTCCCTAAGATTCCTTTGTAATTATTGTATTCAAACATGTTTTCCTGTCCCTTTATTCCTACAAGTGAACACATCATAGGTATGATGTTGTCCTAGAATAGGAGAAGCCTCCTCAAGTATCTCATTCATGGAGTGGATTTTTCCTTGACCCAGAACCTCATGGAAACCAATCACTGAATCTGATGTTGGGATGGGATTGTGAAGATAACAACCTCTTCATTCTATTTGAAGATTGGCACCAAGTATCAACAATGAATTAGACTACAATTTGAGCTGCCCTATTTTATATTACTTTGTATCAGTTTCATAAAAAAATATAGCAAGATGAAAATCAGAACTATCCTTTTCCAAAGTTGGGAAAAGGTCAATGATAACCTTAGTCACAAGTTACAACTTATAGGATATTCCCAAAACAATTTTGAGTCAACTGTTGCATCATGAACAACATGATTTGCTCATAATTCAACATTGTTTTCCAGCTTTTGAGAAATAATCTTGACCCTAATATTTAGCCTGATAGAGACTTCTAAGCTTATTAACAACCATATCCTTAGCATAAAAATCATACACATGTTGACTAACTATGTTTGATAATGGACACTCTTTCTCTTCTTCTTATTTACATCCTAGGGTTGATTCATAGCTATCATTCTTTTCATTTTCATCATCATTGACATTAAAAACATGATTAGATATAATCATATAAACAATGAGGGTTGATTCTGAAGGCATATTGGGTCCATGAAATGTGAGGTTTCTTCATCTCCTCGTATTCATTGGCTTCATTTAGTTGTTCTTGAGATGAGTCCTCAATCATGTCACAAGAAGGTATGCCATCCACTAGCTTAATGCTAACTCTAAGGGAATATGAAAATGCAAGTTGTAAATATATACACCCCTTTGCACTAAAATAAGACATTTGATTCTTCCAATCCCCCTTTGGCTTGAATAGAGCTCTCTTTTCATTCTCCTTCTTACTATCATTTAGACAACCATCAAACACCCCATGAATATGGCCCTCATTGACACATTCAACATGTTTCTATATTGACTGCTCTGTCTTAAGTAAATAGCATGTAAGAGTAAGGTTGTTTCAATTGACGTTAGATTCATATGGTATATGTGGTGTTGCAGGAGTTCTTACAACTTGGTCTTTGTGCCCAATCATGTCTTCATCATAATGCTCCTTTTGGAAAAAGTATTCTAGAATATTAACATTTGAGGGTGGGAAGTCTCGGCTCTTGGGCATATTCATCCTCATTCTCAAGAAGGCTAATAGTGTCATGGTCCTAAAGTACTCATCGGGCATGTAACTATTTTGATTTGCAAGAGTATCTTCTAAAGCAACACCACCTTTATGAGAACATACTTGGGCAACATTTTATTTTATTTTTTTTAATTCTTGAATGTCTTTCACGAGAAAAAGTTGTTGACCCTTCATTTCATTCATTATTTTCCCCAAGTCAATTTCCTTAACTTCTGAAGGAGAGAAAGATGCTACAGCTTCATTCTTATTCAAGAATAGCACCATTTTTACAAAAATAGAAGGATTGTGCAGTAAGATGATATTGCTCAGATCCTTGAATCTCCTCCTCAGAAAGAGATTTTTTCCCTCTAGTTCATGCATCATTTGTATTAACTCAAACTCATGCATCTCATTCATGAGAAAATGAAATTGAGTTGTTGTTTCCTGACATCAAAGCCCCCATGTGCTCTTCTTGGTTAGGAAGGGACGACAACTCAGTCCATTTTTAATGGGTCCTGATTCCAGTAATTTGGAGTTACCATATGAGAATTCCTTGCCTTAATTCTCCTATTTTTCTCACCACAAGCAATAGGACATTGCATTCAATAGGACAAAGGTTTATTCCTTGGTGGATTTGACAGGCAATATTTAGCTATGTTTCCCAAAATATATTAAGATTATACACATAACAAGAAATAAGAATGGCATGAGAATTCTCTCCTTTCCCTCAAGACCGTTCCATAAACATTTTTATCTTCCCAAGGAGAAAAACTCTCCTTGGCAACAATTCCAATTTAGATGTTTCCCATCTATGAATTTTCTCCAATGCTTGCTCAAGAGATTGGTAAGAAAAATCTAACTCAAGAATTAAGATGATCTCTAGTAAAGAGGGAAATCTAATTCCAAATATTTCACTTGGTTAACTTTTCTATTGTCTAGGAATCCAAATCTCATGGTGGGATTGGAATCAAGGATTCCAACAATGGGTGCTAAACTCTTAGGAAGGCTAGTGTTAGGGAAGTATGAATCATGGAAAAAGGTTTTGTAGTAGCAAAAAAAATATTTCTTCTGGGAAAGAAAGTAGTCTCTAGATGAGATTCTCCAAGAGAGATTATGGTCATCCATTTGGAGACTTATGGAATCTTCCATTAAAATAATAATGGATCAGTTTACCTAGATTTTAGGAAATGGTAAAAATATCAATATTTGGAAGAATAACATCATGGGTCACTAGTTTCTTGACTCTCGAGATCTCACTCCTTTAAAGATATGATTGGAAAACAAGGAGAACACTCTCTCTTTGACATTTCTTCGTGGTGTTATCACCTGGATTGAACCTCTGGCTGAAGGAAGGCAATGCCAAGGTAACCACAAACCACGCTTAGCCAAGTAGCTAGCCCTACTAGACCGAGAGAGGGCTCTCTCCGTAAGGATCTCACCAAGATGACTAGATCAAGTAAAGGATATTAGGCTAGGTATAGTAGCACGAATTTTTTATTGGATTTCGAATGGGTTTTTCCGAATCAAGAGGAGCGGGACAGTTTAGGGCTAGGGAATTAGGTCAGAATTGCAAGGTGTTTAATGGGACAAGGTAGGCATAGGGTTTAGCACTCTAGGGTTTGATGGGTGAGATGTTTTAAGACTGGTGAGAGGCTAGGAAGAGCATGTGATTACCATGGATCCTTCCCAAACTGTAAAAAACATGAAATGGTGAATATTTTCCCAAATTAGAGCACTGATACAATGAATTTTCCCTATCAACTTGAAAGAATTCACTTAGAAAGCAATGAAATAATTAAAAAAGTATACAAAACACATTAACATATGCTCACAAAATAATAAATTGTACTAAAATTCCATACCACATGGATCCAATAAAAATAGTGGAAATTCTTATTAATCTCCTGCTAAACTGCTACAAAATGATGTACAACCAAGGTCTGAGCATCCAGCTGAGTCCAACCTTTTATAATGAGATAGAAGAAGAATATGTAAGCATTGTTTAAACCTCCTCCCATCCTCAGGGGTCGAATGCCTAAGATGAGGAGCTAATCTAACCAACACTGAACAAGAAATAGGATTATAGGCATCCTAACAACTTGTCTCTAAAAGTGAAAAATTGATTCATTTGAGCTCAAATTAACTTCTAATGTAATGAGTCTACACTCTACTACTAGTTATCCATCATATTTACATTCAAAGTCATCATTTACAATGGTAAATAATCCTCCATGAGAGAAAATCCATGAACATAGTGTAAAAATTGAAAAATAGCCATCCTATGCAAAATCTGCCCTATGCACAACGCCACTGGCCCAAAGCATAACGCCACTTTCAAGTCCCTTTTGGAGGCCTTCCCGACATCCAAATTGAGCTCATGGTAGCTCATTGGAAAGGTCGTCAAGTATACTTTCGAAAAACCCTATAATTTCTTCCGTTGGATCTCATTTGACCCCTCAAAACTCGATTCTCCCAAGACTGCTTTTGTGCGTCCAAAAAGTGGCAGAAAGGTCATTTTTAGGAGTTTTTTTGACCTTTTGGTGGACTATTTCTACCCCAAAAACTTATAAAATCCATAGGTTGCATGTCCTCATCGCTCTAAATCCAAAAATGCAAAGCATTTGTGCATTGGGTGCCCCTAGGAAAAGCGCAACGCCACTGCCAGTTTTTCTGTGTGTAAAATTTCAAAATTTGCAAATGACCAAAATTCTTCCAAACTTGCCCAAAATTGGTGAGAAACACCATTTTCAAGTACCATAATGAGCTAAGGAAGATTCAGCAAGAAAACTAAGCCTATCCTCCTCCTTTTTTCCTTTTAGATCATGCCTTAGCCTAGCTTTCATATTTTTGACCCTCATGTTGCAATTTTTGTTTCGGGTCCTGTAATGGTAGGCCATGTGCCTGACCATCTTATTGTCTCTATTGGCCTTCTGCAATAGCTTCTCAAGTGGAAAATTGAATCTCTCAAGCCAAGTCTCTCTATCATCTTCAATTTCCTTCTCAATAGGAGTCAAAGTGACCTGTGCCTCTTTGTCACTTTGTCGTTTTACCTTGAGCAGTTCTAGCTCCATGAGGACTTGTTTGTCACTCAACTGTTTGTTCTCTTGTTCCAAATATGTGATTACATGCTTGGCCCTCTCCAAATTTCCCATCAAAGCTTGTACTTGAGCCTCCTTTTATGTATGATGATGTTTTTTATTGTTTCTTCGTCCTGAGCCTCTAAGTCAATTATTTCCACTCCATGATGAGTATAATACTGCTCCAACTCATCATGATCTATGAAGTCATATTCTCTTTCCTCCTTATCATCAAAACTCTCCTTCGGCATCTTTTCCTTCCCTTTGTGTAGTTGTTGCACATGTACCTGCTATGTTGATGAAGAAGGCAAAGCCCCTTCCACATCCCGTGGAGCTAGCATTTGCTTATGGGTTGATGAAGAAGGCAAGGTCCTTCCACATCCTGTGGAGCAAACACTTACCTATCAGCTACAAATAATCTCCTTGTGCCCCTATGATATGTCATGTAAGTCCCGGGAACCTCAGTAGTTCTAGTCTCTTTGGCCTCCTCAACTGTTTTCACTTGAGCACTGCTAGAAGGTCGCCCTGCTTCTTGACACATTGGTTGAAGGAATTTGAGGACCCCTGAAGATGTCATGGGAAATAAATGTATCCCAAGAGATGTTTAAGAGGCTAAGATGATGAAGCACAATCATCTTGATCAGGGAATAATGATAGAGACTACTCATCTGTTGAGGGTATGGATTCTTTTGGACAAGATGAGCCATCTTCTCAATATTCTCGAACAAGAAATAAGGGAGGTTTAACATCCTCACCCTGGTAAAATGCATGAGAAGCCTAATGTGATAGGTGTACAGCTTGGAAAATCTACCCTCACAAGTGAAATATTTCATGATAATTTTCATCATGGAGACATACTTGTCTTCAAGAAATCTGAAAGGAAAAAGTCTTTTCACCTCATTTCTGTACCAGGGTTTGATATAAGGCTCATAATAGTGTCATCCAGGTCTCGTTCCATGTACCACTTATCCCCTACATTTGGAATCCTAGTTTCATCTGCAATGATGGAGGGTGAGACTGTGAATGTTACCCTAGCAAGAGTCACCTTGTTGTCCTGAAGATGAGATACAAAAAGTCTGGTGAGCTCAGGGCGGTGTTGACCTCTCTCTACCTGCTCACAGAACTCATAGTAGCTAAGATATCTAAAACATGTAATAGCCAACTGAGAGGCCTACAATTATCTAAGGTTTGATGGCTCTTTTCTGATAACTATGCCTCCCTTGTGTGGTTTTCTCTAATTCCTAGCTCTATCTACTGAGGTGTCACTGCCTGTGCTTTCCTCCTCCTCATAGTCTCAGTATTCTCTATCCATGTTTGCAAGGCTTGAAGTTGTATGAAGGGAATGAGTGAGAGTAATTTAGGAGTGAGGGGATGGAGATGGATTTATGGGCTAGAAAATGAATGAAGGAGTAGGAATCATAAAATGAGAGGGAGGGCTTGGTTTGTTTGATAAATTTCCCTTTTGGAAGAGGGATAAATGGATGTGGATATTACGGAATAGGGATAAAGGGATAGGGAAAAATGGATATAGGGATAAAGGGATAAAGGGATAGGGAAAGATTTTGGAGTTGTAGTGATAGGTGATAGGAGGAACAATGGGGACTTTAGGGTTTAGGCATAACCAAGGGAGATGTTTAGGGTTTCACACTTGCCATGGGGAATGATGTTTAAAAGTTTGAAATGCAAACCAAAATTGTAGTATGGGAGGTCAACTTACTTGCATTGAATGGAAGAGAGGTAAATCTTGAAGTTTATTGAAGTTTTGAGGCTTTTCTGGGCCTTTTGCTCAACGTCCAGCACCACTGCACAGACGCGCAGTGCCACCTCTAGAAGCGCAGCGCAGTGTAAATTTACAATGGGAAATTCTCGAAACGCGTAGCGCCGGGCCTAGACGCACAATGCTAGTCTCTCAATGCGTAGTGCCAACCCTCCTGCCTAAAATGCGTAGCACCAGTCTGCCTACACGCAGCGCCACTCCACCACTACTCCAAACGCACAGCGCCACCCTCCAGAAGCACAACGCCACTTCGCCTTCACCCAAAACTCACTCAACCTTTCCTCTTCTTCTCACTTTTTGAATCCTTGCTTTCCAAATGAGAATGATGAACTTGAAAATGAAATGTGAGGCCTTATATATGAGTAGATTTTGATTTTTCACTTGAAAAACCCACTTTCTATTGTTTCTTGACCTTTCTCAAAACTCTGTTTTTAATGCCTTTCCTTCTTTGTTTCTTTTTAGGTGGATAATGCTCAACTTGAACTGATTTTTGTAGTGTTTCTTTGTCTTGCAGCAAGGAGAGATGCTTTGGTGTAGCTAGGATCATTTATTACATAAAGTGACTTAAAATTACATAAGAAATACAAATTAACTCAAAATACTCTGTTTTCACCTCAAAAACATGTTTTTGAGGTGAAAATTACATTAGGTTAAATGATAATGATATAATGTCTATGACCTACAAGCCATCATGTTTGACTTATTTATCATCCTCATACCCTTTCTGCCCTTTATTTACACTTTTAAATCATGCTCTTGACCTTGGTGATGAAACCCTAAGACCTAATGAAAACATGCCCTATGACCTAATGAAAGCTTGATTGCAAATTGACCATGAAACCATAACTGAAGACAACCTGAAGAAGGGTCAGCAAGTATACTCTATGAGGGAAAAAATTGATTTTCTGAAGAGAAGACAACCATCAGTGGATCAGTTTCACATGACCTAATGAAATGATGTAAAAATTTTAGTATGGGACCCCTAAAATGAAGATGCAAAGAGAAAATTTGATCCCTGATGGAAGTATGCAGATACTACCACTAACATTGGCCTTATTGGGGATGGAAGCTCCTTGGAGGTGTCAAGAGCACCATAGACCAAGTGCCTCATCCATTGGGCAATACGGTCAAAACAAAAAAGTAAAAAATGACTCGATACAAACTGAAAACTAACTCACGACCAAACTGACTCTAAACTTGACTATAAACCAAATCAACCAAACTTGACACAAATCATTCAAACTTTATAGCCTTCACTTCAAGCCCCAAGCTCATATGACAGTGTACTTGAAACCTTGCAAGGAAAAGAAAACTGGTATATACAATGAAGGTGAAGAAACTTCAGGGAAAAACCTCAAAAGTAGTAGTGCCTCAGGAGCCTACCATTCACTGGTCCTCCTGAACATTCCTGACCATCCATTTCCTTCAACAAAAATGCATTATGTCCTCAATAATTTGAGATTTTATATAGTCCTTTCCATAAATTATCAAACTTACCATGCTTCCTGTAATAATCTCATGACCAGGACTACAAGTGATGTAGGAAATACTGTATCAGTACCATAAACCAACTCAAAAGCTGACATACCTTTGATTTCATGCTGCTCACTCTGTCGCCCCACAAGGCATTAACAAGCTTTCGATGCCAATTCTTCTTGTTTGCCTCCAACATTTTCTTGATAATGTTCACCAAGGATTTATTTGATGACTCAACCAATCAATTTCCCTGCGGGTAGTATGCCGTGGAATGAACCAATGTAATATTGTACTTGTTGCAAAACTCTATCATCTTCTTGGACTTAAATGTTGTTGCATTATCTGTTATAATCTTGTGAGGGCAACCAAAACGAGACAAGATATTCGATTCTAAAAATTGGATAATTACCATGCCCATGGCTTTCCTTGTCTGAATGGCCTCAATCCACTTGGTCAAGTAATCGGTAGCTGTCAAAATCCATCTGTGTTGTGCTGATGATGTAGGATTGATTTCCCTATGAAATCAAGTCCCCATAGCTAGAAAGGTGCATTTACTTCAACTAGATTCAAAGGAAGAGAAAGCAACTTCCTTTTTCCTTGAAAAACTTGGCATTCATGGCAGCCCATAATTGTCTTATATAAATCTGAAAACAAAGTTGGCCAATAATTTCCTGCTCTCAACACTTTGTTAGCTGTTGTTTTCTAAAACAAATGACTGCCACAATCACCTCTATGAAAATAATTCATTACCTGTTGAGCTTCATCTTCAACCAAACAATTAAGAATAACTCCTCCCAGATATTTCCAATAGAGAGCGCTATTTAAAATGTAGAATTTTGCAGACTTTAGTTTTAGTGACCTACCTTTAGTTCTTGACATTCCAAGATGTGGTGAAAGATGTTGAAGAACATAAACTATATCAGAATACCAAGGTGATTTGAGAAACGTTTCTAATACTTGAATGAGCGAGCTACCATCTTCATCCCCTAACATTGCTGCAATAAGATGTATGTCTAGAGCTTGAAAATTTGATTCAACAATCAGTTTTTCCAAGACTTGTCCTTTGATCGGTTAGGTAGGTTTAATCTCAATATCATACTCCAACATTGCTACTATCCGCTTACCTCTTCTCCCCTCCGGATCAGTTTGCATGAGAACATGCTTGACAACTGCGTTAGGAACATATGCTATAGTATGTGAATGTAGAATGTATACTCTAAAATCCTTCAATGCTTTTATAAGAGCCATCACTTGTTTTTCAATGATATTGTAACGCAAGGCAGCATCTCGAATACTCCTACTAAAAAAGGCAATGGGTTGCTCCACCTGATCCCTCTTTTGTATCAACATCGCAGCCATGGTGTGCTCGGATGCAAATGAAAATATAATAAAATCATGAGTATAATCATGACTAATCAAGACTGGGGCTGTGGTTAAAGCAAACCTTACCAAGTTTAATGATTTCATGGCATCCTCGGTCCATTTCACAGTGCTTCCCTTTTTCAACTCCTTTGTCCATAGGAACCAAGGTAGGTTTTCTTTCCACATCATCCTGATCAAAAAGTTCCTCTAAAGATATGAGATCTCTAGGAATGATATTATCCTTCAGCTGTAAAACATCCATCTGATTTACCTCAATCTCTTGTTCAACAGAATCACAAACCTCATCATTATAAGCATTCTTAAACTTTCCTTCATTCTGCAAAAAGGCATTAATTTCATTATCATCCCAAAACACTTGCCAATACCTCAAATTATCAAGAACAACAGGCCTATGTCTGACATTAATTTCAAATTTGTTGCTAGAATTTATGGGAATCTTCAAATTGCTGGCTACAGTGGCAAGTGAATCTGCAATGATGTTTTGAGTCCAGGGTATTGTTGTCAAGGTATATTCAGGAAACATCCTCAAGGTATCCAGAACTGCATTTCTGTAGGCTCCCATCCGCGGATGTTTTTCTTAATATTCTCCTTTTACTTATTTAATCACCAGCTCTGAATCACCATAAATAGAATTCCCTTTCGCATCCAGTTTTTTCAAAATTTTAAGACCTGTAATCAAAGCCTCATACTCTACTTCATTATTAGAGCAATCAAAAGCTAACTTGTAGGAACATACTCTAACATTACTTGGGACATTGGCAAGCTGGAAAGTAGGGCTTCAAATCCAAATTCCAATACCGGCGCTGTCTTTACCCATAGCACCATCAAAATCCATGCTCCAAAGGCCAGCTTCATCTTCTAGATGCTGGAATTCTGCTTCCTTCTCTACCTTACCTTTGTTGATTACTTCATTTTTCTGCTCTTCACTGACCTTTTGCTGCTATGTAGGCTGCTCAAAAGAAACTGCTATTTTTTCTTTTTCTTGGCTAAGAACTTCTCTAAAATTCTCAAAAATTTATGGTACATCATCTACTTCTACAAGCTAAATATCTGCATCATTTAATCCACTATCAGAGCACAAAACAAAGAACTCTAAATCAGTATGTACAACATTTATCGGATGATTCACACGCTTCTCTTTACTAGTGATCATATACTTCATTTTCTTCTCCTGGTACAACTTCCTCAATTGACCGAAAACAGGGATGGTAGCATAAGAGAAGTCAAGTTTTAAAGTGCCTTTGAGTTTAGCACCCCACAATCTAGATAAGAGCATACCAAATCAAGGTGGCATACCAGTAACTACCACATCCATCAAGACAATTTTGGTTGGGATTTGATCTAAACAAACCACCAAATCTTTGATGACCAATGCAACGAACTCTACCGAAGTCAAAGGAGTACAAATATTGATATTTCCGGGTGATATCCAGGCCCAACTTTTCCATAATGGCTTTAGGCATCAAATTGCGAGAAGCTCCAGAATCTAACATAGCATTATGGAGAATATACTCATGTAGTCTAAGACTCAGATAAAAGGGGGGGACTTCACTATCTTCAGGCTGACCTTCTATGGCTAGACCAAAAATGAGTTCAGTATGATCATCCTTGACATTCACCATGTCTGACAAAGGATCTATTTGCAATATTCTAGATACATGGTGTTTATAATTGCTATTCTTAACAAGCTCAGTCAAAGGAATGGACACTTTTAATTTAGCAATTTCACTTTCTAAATTAAAGGATGAAACTTTTTCTACCTATTTGACACCAATGTCCTTCTTATCTGCTTGCTCTTTCATTGCACTATCTTTTTGTTGATTTTTCTTCTCATTTGCAATGATACTTGTTGATGGTACCTTGCTAGAATTTGGATCAACAAGATTTTTCCGTTTCTTTTGAGTGTTTGAGGAACCATTCTTTGATTACACATATTTTCTTTTCTAAATGTGATTGACCTATACATCTCTGCTCCTTAAAGAGTACTGCCTCTACTATGCAGTCAAAGCATTCATATAAACACGCTGATAATCATCAGATTCAGCCTCTAAAACCACATCATTTGCTAAGATGTAATTCTCATCCCTTTGAATATCTGGAACTTCTGCGTATTCTTCATCTTTGGTCAGAAATATAGGCATACCATCAGCAGTGAAAAAGTGATTTGTTTCAATTACTGGATCTTCCTCATATTCTTCTTCCATTCTTTGAACATAATTCTATTGTAAGGGAGTTATGATCTGTTGTTGTTGAGCTAGTTGCTCTGGTGCCTTTTGTTCTCTCTGCTTGATTCAGAATTGGGGCTACTACTATCCTCTAAAATTTGGATTCTGGATTGGTGGTTCAGGTCTATCTGTGATGGTTAACCAGTCAACCATCCTTTCCACTGTTCGAATCAATGTATCCATCTTTATATCTAAAGTAGATACTTCTTCTTTCATGGTCACTCTTTTATCAGATCTCATTTGTGCTCTTTTGGCCTACAAGTTTTCTTCTACACTCACAACATTCTTTTGCATGTCTTCTAGTGTGGTAGGATCTTGTTCCAATAACTGATATGCCATATCAACATCGAAACCATCTGAAAACGTGAGCAAATCCAATCCTTTTAGTGGTTTAATGTTGGTAGGAATAGCATTGTATACTATATTAAACCTCACACAATAGTCTTGCACACTCTCACTGACATTTCTTTTGATGTTCTCATACTCAAACAAAATCTGAAGTGGATTCTTCTTCACCTCCCACCGATCTAGGAACTGCATATGGAGGATTGGTAACATGGTGATAGAAACTGTTGGAAAAGATTTGAACCATTTTCGAACTTCACGTCCAAAGCTTTGTACAAGCAATCTCATCGTCACATCTTCAATCTCTACTTCATGGAGGCTAAAGAAATCACTCATTTTATCAACATGTTGCTGAGTTGTAATGGTTTGAGTGGCATCAAAGAAAGGTATCTTGGTTTGATAATTAGCGGGATGGTACCAAGATTTTGAGGTAAAACAAGGGGTGCATACAGAGCAATCATAACTCGAGGTGGGGGAGGTGGTTTTAAAGTAAGGATTGGGCTACTAGGAGTTGATGCAGTAGTTGATGGAGAAATGGGAGTAATAGGTGATTGATGGGGAATGATAGGTTGATAAGGAAGTGAAGTTATAAATGGAGGCGGGGAATTAACTTCAGAGGTTGAAGGGAATAATGATGAAATAAGGGTAGTGGACACTGGTTTAGAAAGCTTAGGGATCTTAGTAGTAGTAAGGGATGATTGAGGTGAGATTTAGAATATACTCATCAATTGACCAGTTTTCCTTTTGGACTTCGAGATCTCCAATAAACTCTAGATCTAGAACTATGTTGTCAAGTGCAATTTTATACCTTGATCTAAATAGGGAAAGGTCAAACAATAGATCAAATGGAAGGTATTCTAAAAAAAACCACTCATCAGGGCAGGAATCTACTTTTATTGAAGGTGTGGGACTAACTAAACATTCTTGTCTTTTAAGTCTTCTCAAAATCAGATTGGGATTATCCACTATTGGGGTAGGGTTTTGATTTGGATTGGCCCTAGTGTACTTTCTCAAAGCCAGTGTGCTCAAATTTTGAAGTTTTATATATTGCTTTACAACTTTCCAATTCAGCCTAGTAAATTCTAAAACTCATCATCCATAAGATTAAGAATCCAAATGAAAGATACTACTAGGGTGATTTGTCTTTCGTTCCCCAGTATGGTTGCCACTATGTTATCACCTGGATTGAACCTCAGGCTGAAGGAAGGCAATGCCAGGGTAACCACAAACCACGCTTAGCCAAGTAGCTAGCCCTACTAGGCCAGGAGAGGGCTCTCTCCATAAGGATCTCAGCCAATATGACTGGATCAAGTAAAGGATATTAGGCTAGGTATAGTAGCATGAAGTTTTGATAGGATTTTGAAGGGGTTTTGCCGAATCAAGAGGAGCTAGACAGTTTAGGGCTAGGGAATTAGGTCAAAATTGTAGGGTGTTCAATGGGGCAAGGTAGGCATAAGGTTTAGCACTCTAGGGTTTGATGGGTGAGATGTTTTAGGACTGTTGAGAGGCTAGGAAGAGCATATGATTACCATGGATCCTTCCCAAACTGTAGAAAACATGAAATGGTGAATATTTTCCCAAAGCAGAGCACTGATACAATGAATTATGCCTATCAACTTGAAAGCATTCACTTAGAAAGCAATGAAATGATTAACGAAGTATAAAAAACACATTAACATATGATCACAAAAGAAGAAATTGTACTAAAATTCCATACCACATGGATCCCATAAAAACGGTTGCAATTCTTATTAATCTCCTACTAAACTGCTACAAAATGATGTACAATCAAGGTCTGAGCATCTAATTGAGTCCAACCCTTTACAATGAGATAGAAGAAGAAGATATAGGCATTGTTTCAACCTCCTCCCATCCTTATGGGTCGAATCCCTAAGATGAGGAGCTAATATAACCAACGCTAAACAAGAAACAGGAATATAGGCATCCTAACAACTTGTCTCTAAAAGTGAAAAATTGACTCATTTGAGCTCAAACTGACTTCTAATGTAATTAATCTACATATTTACATGCCAAGTCATAATTTATAATGTTAAATCATCCTCCATGAGAGAAAATCCATGAACACAGTCAAAAAATGGAAAAATATTCATCATGTGCAAAATCCGCCATACGTGTAGCGCCACTGGCCCAATGTGCAGTGCCAATTTTAGGTCCCATTTGGAGGCCTTACCGACATCCAAATTGAGTTGATTATAGCTCATGGGAAAGGAATTCAAGTCTACTTTCCACAAAACTTAGAATTTCTTCATGTGGAGCTCATTTGATTCCTCAAAACTTGATTACCCCAAGACTGCTTCTGTGTGTCCAAAAAGTGGCAGAAAGGTCATTTTTAGGGTGTTTTTTAATCTTTTGGTGGACCAGTTCTACCACAGAAACTTAGAAAATCCATAGGTTGCATGTCCTCGTTGCTCAGAATCCAAAAATTCAAACCATTTGTGCCTTGAGTGCCCCTAGGAAAAGCACAACGCCACTGTTAAGCAGTTTTTATGTGTGTAAAATTTAAAAATTTTGCAAATGACCAAAATTCTTCCAAACTTGCCCAAAATTGGTGAGAAGCACCATCATAAAGTATCCTGATGAGACAAGGAAGCTTCAGCAAGCAACCTAAGCCTATCCTCCTCCTTTTTTCCTTTTAGAGCCCACCTTAACCTAGCTTTCATCTTTTTTACCCTCATGTTGCAAATTTTGTTTGTAATGGTAGGCCATGTGCCTGATCATCTGATTGTCTCTATTAGCCTTCTGCAACAGATTCTCAAGGTGAAAATTGACTCTCTCAAGCCAAGTATCTCTATCATCTTCAATTTCCTTCTCAATAGGAGCAAAGTGACCTGTGCCTCTCTGTCCTTTGTCGTTTTACCTTGAGCAGTTCCAGCTCCATGTGGATTTGTTTGTCACTCAACTGCTTGTTCTCTTGTTCCAAATATGTGATGACATACTTGGCCCTCTCCAAATTGTCCACCAAAGCTTGTACTTGAGCCTCCTTTTCTTGTATGATGATGTATTTTATTGTTTCTTTTTCTTGAGCCTCTATGCCAATTATTTCCACGCCATGATGAGTATAACGCTACTTCGGCTCATCATGCTCTGTCAAGTCAAAGTCTCTTTCGTCCTCATCATCAAAACTCTCCTCTAGCATCTTTTCCTTCCCTTTGTGCAGTTGCTACAACTGTACCTGTTGTTTTGATGAAGAAGGAAAAGCCCCTTCTACATCCTGTGGAGCTAGCATTTTCGTATGGGTTGATGAAGAAGGCAAGGTCCCTTCCACATCCCGTGGAGAAAACACTTGCCTATCAGCTGCAAATAATCTCCTTTTACCCCTCTGATATGTCATGTAAATCCTAGGCACCTCAGTACTTCTAGTCTCTTTGGCCTCCTCATCTGTTTTCACCTGAGCACTACTAGAAGGTCCCCCTGCTTTTTGAGACACTGGTGGAGGAATTTGAGGACCTCTGAAGATGTCATGGGAAATAAATGTCTCCCAAGAGATGTTGAGGAGGCTAAGATGATGAAGCATAATCATCTTGATTAGGGAATAATGATAGAGACTGCTCATCTGCTAAGGGTATGGCTTCTTCTGGACAAAATGAGCCATCTTCTCAATATTCTTGAACAAGACATAAGGGAGGTTTAACATCCTCACCCTGGTAAAATGCATGAAAAGCATGATGTGATAGGTGTACAGCCTAGAAAATCAGCCCTCACAAGTGAAATATTTCATGATAATTTTCATCATGGGGACATACTTATCTTGAAGAAATCTGAAACGAAAAAGTCTTTTCACCTCATTTCTATACTAGGGTTTCATATAAGGCTCATAATAGTGTTCATCCAGGTCCTAGGCCTTGTACCACTTATCCCCTACATTTGGAATCCTAGTTGCATCTGCAATGATGCAGGGTGAGACTGTGAATGTTACCCCAGCAAGAGTCACCTTGTTGTCCTAAAGATGAGCTACAAAAATTCGGGTGAGCTCAGGGTGGTGTTGAACTCTCTCTACCTGCTCACAGAACTCATAGCAGCCAATATATCATAAACATGTGTCAGCCAACTGAGAGGCCTACAATTCTCTAAGGTTTGATGTCTTTTCTTTGATAATTATGCCTCCCTTGTGTGGTTTTCTCTAATTCCTAGCTCTATCTGTTGAGGTGTCAGTGCCTGTGTTTTCCTCCTCCTCCTCATAGTTTCGGTCTTCTTTGTCCATGTTTGCAAGGCTTGAGGTTTTATGAATGGAATGAGTGAGAGTGATTTAGGAGTGAGGGGATGGGGATGAATTTATGGGCTAGAAAATGAATGAGGGAGTAGGAATCATAAAATGAGAGGGAGGGTTTGGTTTGTTTGATAAATTTCCCTTTAGGAAGAGGGATAAAGGGATGTGGATATTATGTAATAGGGATAAAGGGTTAGGGAAAAAGGGATATAGGGATAAAGGGATAAAGGGATAGGGAAAGAGTTTAGAGTAGTAGTGACAGGTGATAGGAGGAACAATGGGGGTTTTAGGGTTTAGGCATAACCAAGGGAGACTTTTAGGGTTTCACAATTGCCATGGGGAATGATGTTTAAAAGTTTGAAATGCAAACCAAAACTGTAGTATGGGAGGTCAAATTACTTGCATTGAAGGGAAGATAAATAAATCTTGAAGTTTCTTGAAGTTTTGAGGCCTTTCTAGCCCTTCTGCTCAACGTGCAGTGCCACCACACAGACATGCAGCGCCACCTCTAGAAGAGCATCGCAGTGTAAATTTACACTGGGAAATCCTCCAGACATGCAGCGCCAGGCCCAAATGCACAACGCTAGTCTCTCAATGTGTAGCACCAACCCTCTTACCTGAAACATGCAGCACCACTCCATCACTCTTCCAAACGTGCAACGCCACCCTCTAGAAAACTCACTTCTCCTTCGCCCAAAACTCACTCAACCTTCCCTCTTCTTCTCGCTTTTTGACTCCTTGCTTGCCAAATGAGAATGATGAACTTGAAAATGAAATGTGAGACCTTATATAGGAGCACATTTTGATTTTTCACTTGAACAACCCACTTTCTAATATTTCTTGACCTTTCTCAAAACTTTGTTTTTAATGCCTTTCCTTCTTTGTTTCTTTTCAGGTGGATAATGCTCAACTTGAATTGATTTTTGTAGTGTTTCTTCGTCTTGCAGCAAGGAGAGATGCTTTGGTATAGCTGGGATCATTTATTACATAAAGTGACTTAAAATTACATAAGAAATACAAATTATCTCAAAATACTATGTTTTCACCTCAAAAACATGCTTTTGAGGTCAAAATTACATTAGGTTAAAAGATAATGATATAGTGACTATGACCTACAAGCCATCATGGTTGACTTATTTATCATCCTCATACCCTTGCTATCCTTTATTTACACTTTTAAATCATGCTCTTGACCTTGGTGATGAAACCCTAAGACCTAATGAAAACATGCCCTATCACCTAATGAAACCCTGATTGCAAATTGACCATGAAACCATAACTGAATACAACCTGAAGAAGGGTCAGCAAGTATACTCTATGAGGGAAAAAATGGATTTTATGAAGAGAAGACAACCATCAGTGGATCATTTTGACATGACCTAATGAAATGATGTAAAATTTTTAGTATGGGACCCCTAAAATGAAAATGCAAAGAGCAAATTTGATCCCTGATGGAAGTATGAAGATACTGACACTAACACATGGGACAGAGCTTTAGGATTATTGAGAGGATGGGACATTGGGGCTCCACCTTCACACTTGTTCCATTTGGTGGCCTCAATGGAACAAAAATCACATGGTTGTTCCCTAAACAACCTCAAGGAATCAAACTATAGAGGGTGGGGTTCAGGGGTAATTTTAGGGGCGAATAATCGCCCAAAGGCGAAATTTAACGCTTTTTATATTTCAATGGGGCGAATTTTTAATTAAAATAATAAAAACTTTTTTATATAATTAGCCCTCATTTTATTTAAAAATTAATTTATTTTTTTATTTTCGCCCAGGGCAGATACCCTAACCGAAATCAGATTTTCTTAAAATCGCCCCACTTTGATATTTACTAAATCAGATTTTCTTAAAATCGCCCCATTTTGATATTTGCTCCTGGTTTTTGGAGATCAACATCGTGATTTCTGATTTACTGTTTGGTTTTTTCTGGTTTGGTAGTGAAATTGTGAAGATCGATTTGGTCTTGGAAGGTTAAATTTGTTTTGAAATGGAGGGCGGAGCTTAATTTTTTCCAAATGGAGGGCGGCTCCCTATTTTCACGGATTCAGCCCGCTGTTTTCATGAATTCCGGATTCATGGTGTATATGGCTCCCGGCTCCCTGTTTTCATGAATTCATCAGGTATAAAATTGTTTTGAAATAGGTTTTTTTATCGTAGTTCACCAATCTTAATTTTCTATTTAACAGCAGCAGTTTCGATGCGATATTCTTGCATTTTCAATCCACTTATTCTTCTCTTGTTTTGGTATCCATGGTTTCTTGGATTTGAACGGCTCATGCCACTGCAGCAGCAACAACAGTCGATACTTTTGTTGGCTGAGCGCGAGAAATTAAGCCCCTTTATGCGGGTCCTGCCCATCTTGTAGCCGGCTTTTGAATCAGGGTAAGTTGGCTTCATATTTCTTGTTTTTCTTTAAGTTTGAAGTACAGGAGATAGTTCAGATTATCAGTTGTTCTGGAAGGCCAAATTAGGTGGATTCATGCCTCCAGCCATTCATCATCACTAATTATTCTCTCTGGTTGACTCCTGTCCATTCTTGAAAGGCCTTGTGGAAATCATAATTTGATCACCTTCCTGTTCTCTGGAGGATCGCTAGTGTGAATAGATACGACTCACCCACCAATATCTTTGTCATTGCTTCTGTGCAGACTACGGGGACAGAATTAAGGATTATCCATAAATATTTCTTCTAGCATTTGCTCTTGTTTAGCTAGTGGAGAAAATAAATTTTACTAATCTCTATTTGCACCGTCAATTTTTACTCGGTTCTCATCTCTGCTTGCACTGTAATTCTCTTGGGTCTGTCCAATAAACTCCCTCGCTGACCTCTGCTTGTGTTATGCTTTTCTAGATGTCATTATTCTCTATTTTTTGAATGATAGGATCCGTTGTACCACTTGCAATTTCAGGGTTGTGAGTGTAACGAACATCCTCCTACACAGTCCAAAGATCCAGAAAGCAAGAAGCAACGAGCTTTGAAATATATTCGCTAATGACCATGATATATAAGAAGGGAGATGGCCATGGATGTCTTCTTCATTTCTGTTATATACTGTCAATTTCCAGTAAAGTCCGTTACTTCTTGCTTGGTTTCTAACAAAATGACGAATGGTTTAGTGTAAGGCCAAATTAGGTGGATTCATGCCTCCTGCAGTTGGAAAAGGGGTGTTCCGTTGGTTTTGAAGCACATATAAGTTATACCCCAAGATGCACGCACGTTCACAATATTCCCTTTCTCCCCATCTTGATGCTATGTTTAATGGAATTTGATATTGTTTTTATGTTGAGCTTGAACAACACCATAGGTTTACTGATTCATATTTGGAAAAAAGTATGAAAGGTATACCAAAAATTATGCTAGCAAATCTAGGTCCAACATATATGGTGTTCTGGGATATAAAAGCGAACACAAATTCATTCTTTTATTTTTTAAACAAGAACAATTTATGTTTATATTACGAAAGATAGTTTACATACTGTGAAGTCTTGTTTAGAGGCAATACATACTTAGCATGACACTTAGCTACATAAACAGTTGCATTGAAACTGACTTACTGAGACAGTCATCCTTATAGTTTGTAATTTCTCAATACTGCTTTGCCGTGATTAACAAAACTATTCGCCACTTGTTAATATGTCGAAGTATATCTTTGTCTGCCTTACAGGAACCCCCAACAGGGTATCCTCTAGAGGAGTGTCATTTGGAGTAGAGCAAGAAGTGCTTGAATCAAAACCTTTGCTCCACTGTGATGGGAGGTACTTCCTTGAAAGCTGACCGTAGATTCCAGCATATTGGGATAAGAAAACACAGTTATTCGATGGAACTTATCTGTTGCCTAATATCTGTACAGAGGCATCTTGAAGTTGGGATTTGGTATCTTGAAGTTGAGAGCCTTCTGAAGCTGGGATTTGGTCTCTTGAAGTTGAGAACCTTTTGAAGCTGGGATTTGGTCTTGTGAAGTTGCTTTCTAGGGAGTGAGAACTTCAATAGTTGTTGGTCTCACTTGCAAGGAATTAATGCTGGAAGCCAATCCTTCACAGAGAGTTGAGAACAGAGGAAGCATGGAGAGAAGGAAAGCGTTCCCAATATAACCTGCTAGCTGAGTCATAATGTTATATGTTGAAGCAAAGATACCACAGCTCCTCCTTTCTTCCATACTAAGATCTTAGTCCTGATAACATTAAGCTTTCCTTGTTTTTTTTGTGTTTCATTTTCATGGAAAATTCGGACATGTTTATATTTTTTTCCAACACAATGTGCTTTCCCTCCCAAACATGGAATTTCCTTAGAGACTCTCTAAATCTGTTTATGTTTCTTTCTATCTCGACATTCAAAGAACTTGAAATTCCCATTTATGGAGCTACTACTACTTGTCAGTCTCTAAGTACTGTTAGATCTTCTGAGGTGTTCTTTTGTAAGTTTCAATATAAGTATTCCTTTTGAGTGATGCCAAGGATTCTACGTAGTTGTTGGTTGGTACTCAAATGTCCCAAGTTAAATTTTCAAATACTCTTCCTTTTGGTGTTAAGATTATCCATGCCTTAGTGCATTGTGAATTTGTGTAAAATAAACTTAGATAATAGTAAGAAGAGTAAATTGGAATTTGTAGGGTATTTAGCTAGGTAATAAATTAGTTTCCTTCATATGCTTCTCAAAATCTACCCAATTGAATTTGCCTCCATTATAATTGATTGATTGGATAGAACTGTCACTTCAAATTTTTACAGACAATGGAAAGCTGCAAAAGAAACAAGCTCACATTTGAAGGAATATATTCGTGTGTTTCTATCATTTTTGATGCAAGAAAATTCTGCTCTATGTATATTAGGTGGAGACTTCACTTATGATTAGACCCTCCTTTGGATGATTTGTATTGCCAGACTATAAAAAGGCTGCTAGGAAGAAATTTTAACCCCTAGAAAGTTACTGAATCTGCTCACATAGATATAATTGTTTTTATATTAACAGAGATTTGAGAAAAAAAGGCATGGAGTATAGCCAAAATCCTCCAAAGACTTGAGAGGACGAATTTCGAACACATAAGGCTGCTTAAATGTGGCTTATTTGAAAGGGGACCACACAATTGTTGCTTCAGCCAACAAATGGGGAAGAAGTGTAAACGTTTCTCCTGATATTAGTGTGTTAAAATTCATGAATTTTCAAAGCTCCAACCTACTGTGTTTTGAGGAGGATATATTAGTTCTCACATATGCTTAGGACTCAACAGACACCAAAAACATATGGTAAAAATGTATATGAATTTGTTAGCTGGTAAGAAATGGTTAACAGGAATAAGCTTGGGATGATTGAATGATGCAATGTTCATTTTTAAATTTTTAGTTGCAAGAAATGCTATGCATTGTTATAAATTATAGTAGAAGGGAAGTCTTTTAACCTATAAAATCAAGTTCTTGAAAAAGAAAAATATTCAAACCCTTTCATTTTTTATCACTGATTTACAGGATGATCAGTGATAGTTCAGTTTAATACTGTCTTGGCAGCAGTTACTCTGAACATGTAAATCAAGTTCTTGAAAAAGAAAAATATTCAAACCCTTTCATTTTTATCACTGATTTACAGGATGATCAGTGACAAAGTTCAGTTTAATACTGTCTTGGCAGCAGTTACTCTGAACATGTGATCACATTGCCATCCATTTACTCTCGTAACCACATCCTTTCAGCTCTTTTCGTGATTTTCTGAAGTAGTTTTAATATAATTAGTCAGGATATGATTTTGTATTTACAGTCTTGTTAATTTATATAATTGGATTGGATTTCACAGGCTTTCACCAATGCAGGTATGGATATGAAAATATTTCGGTTGTTGAATCAGTTGTAGATGGATATGCAGCAGCAAAAATTCCTCTAGAAATGATTTGGACAAACATTGATTATATGGATGACTACAAGGATTTTACTCTAGATCCTCTGAATTTCCATGAGATGGAAATGCAAAAGTTTGTTGAACGAATCCATGCTAACGGGCAGAAATATGTTCTGATTATTGATCCAGGTAGGTTCAATTTGTTATTGTCCTAGAATTGGAGAAAAAGAATAGAGAAAGAAATAAGAACTGAATTGAGCCTTGTTAGTATATTCTGAACACACAATTCATTTGCTTAATTGTGCAGGAATAAGCTTAAATGAAACATACAAGACTTTTCAGAGAGGGATACAAGATGACATTTTTGTTAAACGAGGAGGTGTGCCATATTTGGCACAAGTGTGGCCAGGCCCAGTATATTTTCCAGATTTTCTCAATCCCAATACACAGTCATTTTGGACAAATAAATCTCTAATTTTCATGAGACAATTGCATTTGATGGTCTTTGGCTTGATATGAATGAAGTTTCAAACTTCTGTAGTGGGGTCACATGTTCCTTGCCAAAGGAAGGAGATTGCCCACGGAAAGATTCATAGACAGATTGCTGCTTAGTTTGTAGCGATGCGAACACCACCAGATGGGATGATCCCCCTTACAAAGTCAATGCTTCTGGAACACACAGACCACTGGGTAACAAAACCACGGCTGCTAGTGCAGTTCACTATAATAATATCTTGGAGTACAATGCTCATAATCTATATGGGTTACCAGAGGCTATTATGACAAACAAAGCATTGAAATCAGTAATAAAGAAGAGGCCATTCATACTAACCCGTTATACCTTTATTGGATCAGGGGCCCATGCTGCACATTGTACAGGAGACAATGCTGCAACATGGGATGATCTCTGGTACTCCATACCTACAATGCTGAGTTTTGGATTGTTTGGAGTCCCAATGGTAGGTGCTGATATTTGTGGATTTTCAAAAGACACAACCGAAGAGCTTTGTAATAGGTGGATTCAATTAGGTTCCTTTTATCCTTTTGCTAGAGATCACTCAGACAAGGGAACAAAGCACCAAGAGCTTTACCTATGGAAATCAGTCACAATGTCTGCAAGGAAAGCATTAGGTCTGAGATACAGGCTTCTTCCATATATCTACACATTGGCATTTGAAGCTCACACTAAAGGATCTCCCATTGCAAGGCCTCTGTTCTTTACATTCCCTGAGGATCCTAATACACTGGGAATCAGCACCCAGTTTCTATTGGGTAAAGCGGTCTTGGTCTCCCCTGTTTTAAAGCAAGGAGCAAGTACTGTGGATGCTTATTTTCCAAAGGGAACTTGGTACAATTTGTACAATGTATCAGAGTCAATAACAGTTGAGAGTGGCACATATGTTAGTCTTCTTGCTCCACTAGATACTGTCAATGTCCATGTATTAGAGGCGACTATTTTGCCGATGCAAGAAATGGGTATGACAACTAGGGAAGCCAGAAGAAGCCCATTTAGTTTGGTGGTTTCCTTGGGTGGTAGGAAGGAAGCATATGGGGACCTATATGTGGACAATGGAGAGGATTTGGAAATGGTAATAGAGCATGGCAAGTCAAGTTATATAGAGTTTTATGCAGATATTGTAGAGCGAGGAGTGAGACTGAGATCAGAAGTCCAAATGGGGGAATATGCAATTGGGGAAGGATGGCTTCTGGAGAACATTACAGTTTTGGGAACTACCACTGCTGTTCGTTCTCATAATGCTAATTCATACATTAAATTGGAGGCAATCAGGGATAAAATGATTCTGGATGTTTCAGCATCATTCTCTATGAAGAGAATCAAAACTGATTTTAGACCTGAAATGGATCGTTATAATAGCCTTGAGGTTGATGTTGTTTTAGTGATTTCAAATCTGTCTCTTTCAATCGGGAAGAACTTTGAGCTTTTTATACCGTGGGAGAAATGATTGGGTAGTGTTGTGCGTTCACATGGTAAGGAAATATACTCACTCGTAGGTGTGTTGTGTACCGCAATTTAAACATAAGATGTTGTTATAATACCTCATTGTTTTCTGCTGAACGCTTAAAATGCATCCATAAAGCTGATGAGATTCTTGTTTCAATTTATAGGTAAAATTGGACGCAAGGACAAGTTTCATCAATTGCCACACTTGTGTGTGGTGTGGTGTGTACTTCTGCATTAACAGGGTAACCTACTACATGGGGAGGACTCGAACTTTGACTCTCCACCTTAAATGTTGAATAACGTTCCGAACTAGTCATGGGACACTCCCTATAAACTTATATGGGTTTGTGCCAAGATCAACGATATAGAATAATCACCATCTAGGTTTTCCCATGGTGGCATTATGATATACATTAAACTGAACAAACAACCACATCTCCGATAATTACTCTAAAATTTTGTCAATTAATTATAAGACTGAAATCATAAAAAAAATGTTGTGAGTTAATTATAGGAGTGAAATCATAAAAGACATTCTTTTTTTTTCCAAACGCGGGGAGAAATTTTTTTCCCAAAAGAGGGAAGATTTTTTTTTCCAAAAATAAGACATTTTTTTTTTTTCAAAATAAGAGATTTTTTTTTCCAAAAGAAGGAACAGGTAATGTTTTGTTTTAAGTTTTATTTATTCATCACTCACTTGAACTTGTGTCTTAAAGAATTTCCTCCGGCCACTAAGGTACTGCTTGATAAAACAGTTAATTTCAACTTTTTTCTTTGTTAACTTTAATAATATATAAGAATTGATTTCTAATTTACAATTTTTGAATCTGAAAACTTATATATGTATATAATATTTAGCATTACAATAATAATATTATATAAGAAGATCATTTTGAAGTTTAAGAAGAATTAAGGTTGATGAGAAGAAATCAATGCAAAGTTGTTATTATGGAAAAATTGATAAATTTAAGTTTTTCTCTCAAAAGTCTTACTACATGGGCAATGTTTGGTGTAGTACAAACAATAATATACATCAAACTTTCAACAATGTTTCCATAAAGAACACAAGACATGACTTCTACTTCTTCAATCTTGGGACACTAAAACTTTGGAAACAGAGAAGGCTTTGAATTTGAAATTATATATGTATATAATATTTAGCATTACAATAATAATATTATATAAGAGGATCATTTTGAAGTTTAAGAATGATTAGGGTTGATGAGAAGAAATCAATGCAAAGTTGTTATTATGGAAAAATTGATAAATTTATGTTTTTTCTCTCAAAAGTCTTACCGCGTGGGCAATGTTTGGTGTAGTACAAACAATAATATACATCAAACTTCCAACAATGTTTTCATAAGGAACACAAGACATGACTTCTATTTCTTCTATCTTGGGAGACTATTCTAGAGATAACTTTACATCTATAGGAATATGAACATTTTCTCATCTAGATTTCTACATATTAAAGCTTTGTAGCATTGTCTTAATATATTTCTTCATATTCAATTAAAGTTCTTGTTTAAACAATCTCTTTTAGTTTGTAATGCCAAGATTTTACATTCTTGATAACTTTCCTTGTTGTCTTTCCAATTAACAACATACATTAACATATAATGCCACTTAAACAAAATGACCAGCAACATGTGTCGAATGCACACAATGACTAACGTTACTTCTTGGAAATACAAGTCTTAATATATAAGTGTCAACTTTTCATATCACATTCTTAGAGATTGTTTTAGCAATGTAGGACTTTTTTATTTTCAAAACAACTTATTCTTTCACTTATTGTAAAATCTTTTCATTGTTCTATGTAGATTTCTTCTTCAAGATCCACATATAGGAATGTTCTCTTGATATCCATTTGTTCTACTTCAAGATCAAATACAATGATGATAAACAAAATAATTTTAATTGAAGTTAACTTAGCAATAGGAGGAAAATCTCACCAAAATCAATTCCCTCAACTTGGGAAAATCCCTTGAATAGCAAGTGAGTTTTGTACTTCTCAACTTCACATTTTATGTTGAACTTATTCTCGAACACCCAGTTGCTACAATCAAGTTTGTTTTTGGTAGATAACTTGACCGAATCCCATGCCCAATTTTTGTCCAAGGCTTGCATTTTTTTAACCATGGCCTTGTTCCAAAGTTCATTTTTGTTTGAATCCACTACCTTCCTAATAGTTCCAGGATCATAATCCATGGAAGATGAAAGAAAATAAGAGAAAAAACTTGGGGGGATATACCTTTCCATTGGTCTTATTTCTCATAGAGTTGTCAGATTCAATTTCCAAAGGTTTTAATTACACTATAGAGTTGAGTTCTGAGAGAGTTGTGATTCACAGTGTTAAGTATAGTAGCTATGACACTTGAATGAAGACAAGCATAGTAGAGGTATCAGACTCTGTTAGAAGCTTACCTACATATTATAAGGGACTTGGTTGGTTTTTTTATAATTTTCTAAACAAGTTCCATGTCGTGGAAATGTGAAAAAAAAATAGTGATATTGCCACCATGTGGCTCTTGTCGTATATGGTTTTATACTTCTTCAAAAAATTCTCTAAGAGTTCACAATGCTAAAATTCACTAGGACTTTACAAAGTTTTATTATTTAGTGAAAGGACTCGCCAAGACATTACAAGATTTATATAATGAGTAAAATATTCGCCCATGCCTGGTGAGAGATTTGCCAAAAAATTATATATAGATATTATATTATTGATAAAATCGCCTTCATTTTTCCTATATACCATGGAGATTCGCCCATTTATTATATTTATAAATTTAGGGGGGGTTCTTAAAATTTTCCCTAATGCACACCTTATATTTAGTAGGTATTTCCATAAAAACGCCACATCATCCTATAAAAACCATTCAAAACAACTAAAGTCACATAGTGAAAGTAGTAATAAAGAATGTATCAAGTAGGACTCATATTGCGATTTTTATTTTTATTTTTTATTTTTGGATATGATGTAGGAGCTACATATGGTTCAACTCTTACTTACAATTTCAAATAATTTGATTCAAAATCCATGTTTTGAAGACATGCGTGTTTACATTACTGCTCAATTATTGTGATAAATTCCAACATAGCTAGAGGACTAATGCATGTAATCTCTTGGTCTCACCATGGCTGTGCCTATGAGAAGGTACAATGGGATATTATTGACAAATAAAAATCAAGAACCAAGCATGATAAGAATTGAACCAAAGCAATCCATAAACAAAAAAGAAAAAGCACTCACACCACACAACAAATAAAAAAATACATAATGCACAAGTCACAATGTAGTTTGATAAGTTATGCCATATAATGACCAATGTTAGGAAAAAGCTGAGGATTCCTATTGACATGATGAAGTCATCGACCATTGTCAGAAACATATGGCACACCATGTCATGGCTATGTTATATATAGTCAAAATGTGATATTCTTAAATCATAATGATTCTAATGAGATTGTAGAACCAAGTTAGGAAGTACCTGACAACATGGAGGGTTATTATTCTCATGAAATAGAAAAGGTCCTTGATGATGGCGATCATGAAACAATGGAGGTAAGAGAAAATCGTTGATGGGAGGGCTTGGAGTGGTTAGTTTAATGGGATTTTTGAGAGAAAAATCCATGACTTAACTAAGTCTGAGGATGGAACTTTCACTAGATGATGCATGTAATGCCTCTCGTCCTAATTCAAGATTTTTGTGTGCCAACCACCACCATTTCCCAACTGGAGAGAAAATAGGCATCATCAGGCATATTATCCCATATATTATCAATTATTGAATACATGACCTCCAAGATGGCCTCTTCTTAAGGTGACTCAATGGTGAGGAATTCATACAAAAAAGGTGCAACAAATCATGTGGGAAAAGTAATCTAGTCAAGAGGCATATCAAGACCAAAGTTATAACCATTATCCATAATTGATAATGGGATGGCTATCAACACTATCTCTTATGCAACGCATGATATATATTCTATGTTATCCTTTACTTCTAATAAGGAAGGAACCACCCAAGGATTGAAAGGCTTGGGGGATCCACTTGTCATCGAAGAGATCATATTAATAGGAGCAACATTACGAGAAGTGTGTATTGGTATAATGGGAAATATACCTAGTAGTGAAGGGTATTTTAACATTACTACATCAACATTCATGTACTTATAGGAATCATTGACAAAAGGTACAATGGTACTAGCATTGACTCTCTTATCTATCATGCAGAAAGCAATTTGGTCAATTGTTATCAACTTCCCTTGAAGTGGAAAGTGGAGAATGTGAAATATCAATGAGATAATAACCATCATGCCATTTAAATGTCTATTTCCAAGGAGAAAATTATATTAAAAGTATGCTTATTGAAGGTGTGGAGGTTGCTGATACAAAAACCCAGAATCTCTCCTAGATGGCATGGAAATTATGTAGCTAGAGGTTTGTTCATCAAAAAGTGTGCAAAGAACATTCTTCCCAAGAACAACAACCTAGAATTGGAAAGCAATTTGGTGAGAAATCCTATGTTGACTCAATATGCCCACATCAAACATAATGATATTTTATCTAAGGCACATATAAATCTAATAATAGTCAACAAGGATTTTTGCTATGCAGAATAACTTTGCAAAATATCAAAGGTATACATGGAACATGGTTCCTTGGCCAGGTCCCCAACAAAACTATAATTATCACTAACATGTGGATTAGGGTTATGGGTTGACCAAAGAATATCACCATTTCGAGGGAATACCAATATCTCCAATGATTATTTATTGAGATAGGTCAATTGGGATGGTTTGGGATGAATGGGTCCTTGGAATAAGAAACACTCTTAAGAGTTCATAACTTTTAGCTCATGTATATAATAATATCACCTCTTCCCACATGGAACTAAATTTTGTTGATGAGTTTCTAAGATAAGGATTATTGATTGTGTCCCCTTGTGAAGGATAAATATGTTGAGAAAAAATTTGTCTTTTTGGGTAAGGAATGCATTTTTCAAAATAATAGGCTACTAGGCAGTGATTTCTTGTGCAAAATAATGATAATTCTCATTCACACATGGGTACTTATGGGTAAGATGGTATTCTTTATAAATCTGCAAGGAAACTATTATTTTCATTTTTCTTGGTTGTGTCCCCACTAATATGGATTGGATAGTTATATTAATTTTCATCTACATTGAAGATTTTATATTGGAAAAATTGAAGGAATTAACTTACAGGGTCTTTTTTACTAGCAGGTCCTAGTTTGGAGAATTGGGGTTGAAAACTTTACAAGGAAATTTGAGGCATTGATTGGAATTTTTTAGGGTCAAACGTTTCTCACTTTAGTAAAATACCCAATGGTGTTATTCTATACTCAGATACCTTTCCAACAACGTAATAAATATGTCAATTATAGTTTTTACACTAAATTTATGCCTCCTGGAAGTTGACCTCCCTATTTGACCACCATGTTTTGAAAAATTCCATTTGAACCCCATTTACTCATGCAAAAGAGAATAACCATGTCTAGACTATGAATAATACTCCATAAGATTCAAATTTTCAACTATAGTTGAGATTTGAAGGATTCAAACTTAACTCCTATTTAGCTATTAGGCAATGTTAAAATTGGTTCACTAGGAGGAGGAGGGGTTCCATTCTAAGCTATTATATCTTGTTCCATAGTAGAGCATAGAAATTGGGAGTGGGATTTAGAGAGAATAGTGGATGGGGTCAATGTTTTGTAGTAGCCTAATAATGTTCTATATTAGCCTTCTCCTTTTTCCTTGCATTATTTCCATACCAAAGAAAAGAGAGCAAAGTAGCCTCACGTTCTAGCTAAGGGTTTCCTAGAGAAAATATTCACATTCATGTGTGATTGTATTTGTTTTTCTATATTTTATACATTATATCTATTGCATGCACAAGCACAAAATCAATAATTAACAAATATGGAATATAACATAGTTTAACCTTCATATTATAGAATTTAGTTTCTTTTGTTAAATAGATTGTGACAAAATACCAAGTGGAATATCCACAATAGGGATCACCCAACCACATTGGCTTGGGTTTTCTAATTCCTATACATATTTTTCAAATGATTTATTTGTTTATTCTTCTTCTTTCCTCTAGGTTGCTAAGGATTATTTGATGACGAGGAATTATTAAACTCACCTTAAATATATGCATAGGGACAATGGAAATTTGTGTCAATTTTAACCCTATACAATTAATTGATACAAAACATTCCTTGATAAGAAAACAAAAAGGAAGCAATGAAACACACACATTTAACAAATAAATTCTACCTTCGAAACCTCAAATTGGGAAAATCAGAAATACGTTTCAACATATTATCAAGTTTATGATGTTACAATACAATATGTATATCCTACGACATCTATAAGTCCCCAATACACTAACCTTGGATTAGAACACAACTATAGTTTCTTAACCAAAATTACAAAACCACAGGATAAACCAGCTTTGCATCATAAAATAAATAAATTGTGTACCAAACATTCCTATAAATAGATGTAAAAAAACATCCATTTATTATTATTATTATTATTTACAAGGATTATACTCAAGAACCCCTGGGTAGGGAGGCTACTATCCCCTTGTGATCCCCCCAGACAAGGGGATGATGTCCACCGTGACCCCTCACTATGCCCACCATATATAAACACATGTGACACTAATCATGTGAAGAATAGAACACATGCATAACATTTTACCTCTTGACATAAAAGGGGTTAGAGGGGTACATGATAAAAAAGTACAAGAAACCAATGATAATTGTTTCTCTACATCAAGATAACTTCTCAGTGCTCACAAATTTTGTTTGCGAATTTGCAACATTCTTCAAGCCATCGACCTTTAGTAGTAGAACCTTCTTGTATTCAACCATGTCTGTCACATAGTGGTATTGAAAATCAACATGATTTTTCTTATAATAATAAGTTGGATTCCTAGATAGGAAGATTGCATTCCGATTATCACAATCTATCCTTACAACTTGTTGTACTAGCCCAATACTTGAACATAATATTTATAATCATACTAATTCCTTTCCCACATGAGTGGCTATACGTATTCACCTTCTGTAGTTGAGAGTTCTAACATAGGTTGTCTCTTACTCATTCAATTTTGTGCTCATCCAAATAGGTTAAACACATACCCACTTGTATATATTTTGTGATCCATATCTCCACTCTAGTCTGCATCAACAAAGCTACGTATATCCAACATTTCACAACCATGGTATTCCTTGGTTTCAAAATATTTAACTAGTAGTTCCATGCAAATACCTTGAAACCCTCTTTACTAAAACTCAATGCCCCTTCCCTATTTTTAACATGTATTGACTTAATATTCACACTACATCTTCAATATCTATTCTAGTATATATCATTGCATACATTAGACTACTAATCACAATAGAATATAGAACATGGGACATGTTCTCTTCTTGTTTCTATGTCTTGGTACACTAATTTGCAGATAAATTTACACATATTAGAAGAGGGACCTTGACTGGTTTACATTCTTGCATATTTAAAATTTTCAACATTGTCCTGACATACTTCCTTTATTTTAACTAGATTTCCATTTTTCCCAATCTCTTTCAATTTCCATGATCAAATGAAATTTGTATATCCAATTTAGAGGACAACTAAGTTTTCACATCCCAAATGATTTTATTATCATTTCCAATTGTCAATATATCATACACATACAATACCAAATAAATAATATGATAACCAACTAATTTGAAAGAGACAAAAGGATTCACTTTTCTCCTTGTGAAGCCAAGTATCAATATGCAAGTATCAATTTTTTGATACCACAAACTTGGTGATTGCTTTAATCCATACAAACCTTTTCAAAGTGAATACTAGTTCTTTATTTCCCTTCACTCAAATACTTTTGATTACTTCATGTAGATTTTATCTTCCATATCTCCATGTTAGAATGCTATCTTCCAATCCATCTCTTCTACTTCCAAATAAAAAGCAACAATAAGAGATAAAATAAATCTAATAGAATTTAATTTGGCAATAGGACAAAAAACCTCACCAAAGTTGATTCCCTCTACCTAGGAATAACCTTTTTCTACACACCAATCTTTGTATTTCTCAACTTTTCCTTCTACATTTAACTTCTTGTTAATCACCCATTTGCTTCCAATGGGATTTATTCTAGACAAAAAATCCACTAGATCCCAAACTTCATTATTTTCCAAGGTTTCCATTTCTCAAACCACACCGGGAGAGGTAAAGGGTAAAAAGGGTCCTAGTGTTCCAAGGTCCTAGTATGATAAGTTAGTGGTCACAAACATGAGCAGGGCATGAGTGCTAAAAGGTTAGATAAAAGGGAGCTATTGGGTAATGAGAAATAAGCTTGGAATCACTATAAACATGAATTGCATTATAGTAGTGGGAAAGTTGGGTGTGAGATCTGTGGGAGTCAAGAAACTCTTGAGAGTGTGCAGACGAGCTGAATTGAGTGATCCAATCAACCCTCAATAGCATGGGTCAATACCATGGATCAATACCCAAGGTACTCCATCGACATCATAGCTTCTATGCCATAAATCAGTCTGAACGACATTTGTCCAGTCAGCTTCTTGCAAGTCGTCTTGTAAGCCCATAACACCACGGGCACACGAACATCCCAGTCATTTCTTTGAGCATTGTAAATCTTTATGAGTGCATTCTCCAATATTTTATTAATTCTTCTACTGTTCCATGAGCCTGCAGGTGATAGGGTGTGCTCTTCTAATGGTAAGCCTGAAACTCTTCCGTCATCGCGTTGATCGTCCCATTAAGAAAATGCATACCGCCGTCGCTCATTAGAATTTTTGGACAACCAAACTGTGTCAGTATGTACTCAAAGATAAATTTGGCTACTGTCGCACTTGTACAGTCCTTCACAGGTTGTACCTCTGCCCATCTGGGTAAGTACTCAGTCACGATGATGATGTATCGCACACCCATCCTCATTCCTAGAGGATGAATTGGTCCTACAAAGTCAATTGCCCAATTCTTGAAGGGTTGTAACAATATTTGTGATTCAACGACAACTCATCCCTTTGTGAGGGTCTGTCAGTCCTTTGGCATGCATCGCATGCCCTACAATATGCTTTTGAATCCTTATGCAAGGTTGGCCACCATAACCGAGTCCGTAGAATCTTCTGCGCTGTTGCTTTTCCTTCATAATTACATCTTGCGGCTTCGTCATGAGCCTTAGCAAGGATGTTGTTTCATTCAAAATCTGGCACATAACGTCACAATATTTCATTTGATCCCATTTTGTACAAGTGCCCTGCAATGACAAAAAATTTGTTGCCTGCACTACCCGTTCCTTCTTCTGTTGACTTGTATAACCTTCTGGAGCCATTCCTATCATCAGGAAGTGGATAATATATTCAAAATGATTTTTCATGATGCACACTACAATAGGTAGCCCCTCCTCCAAATTAATACGCTCCTCCCCTATTTCAATACATGATAGATGATCCGATCCAGCATTCAAGCGTCCTAGTTTCACAATAGCTTCAAAATCAGACTCCTTGAACAACAACAGCCACCTGCATATCTTCCCCCCAACACAGGCTTATTGACTAGGTATTTTAATGTAGAATGGTCTGTATACATCGTAAAATGTATGCCCAACAAGTAATGCCTGAACTTCTAGAGCACGTATACCATAGCTAGTCCTCTGCACTTTGTTGTGGAATAAGTTTTCTCCACTTTGGACATCTTCCTACTTGTGAATACTCTAGGATGATCCAAGTCCCCATCACTAGCCTGTGTCAATACTACTCCCAATGCAATACATGACACATCCACATTCACATGAATCTCCTTTTTCCAATTCGGGAAAAATAGGATCGACGTGGTAACCATTTTTTTCTTTAGCACATCCAAGCTCTTCTAGCATTCTTCATTCCAACAGAACATGACATCCTTCTTTAATATTTTTCTCCATCGGTGTGGTGATTTGGGCATAGCTCTTGATGAATTTTATATAGTATCTTTTATGCCCCAGTGTTACGCACAGATCTTCACAAAGTAGTTCGGTGACCTTATCTACTGTCGCGTTGTCCCAGTAGTCCCCAATCTTTGCAAACTTCGGCTTTGCCTCCATGCCAATGTTCACCTGCTTGGTCTTGAGCAACTCAATTATGTTTGGGTTCTCTATCTGTGGTCCTTCAACTTTGCGGTGACCTTCAGTCTCTAGGATATTAATATTTCTTGGGTCTTCATCTTCTTCTTCCACTATTACATTATAACACACTAGTGTGTGGCTTAGCTAGGTGGTCCAAAAAGGTTGAATCAAATCTATAGGATCTTGTGGTATCTTGAAAATGGTTGTCTTAACCTCCTTCAACGCTTCATCGATAGATTCAAATCCATCCTCAAAAATGAACGTCATTAGAAATCGTGGGCGCAAAACATCCCATTCTTTGGTGCCATGACGAAGTTATATCTTAAAGTACCAATTCATTGGTATAACATCCAAGGTATGAAAAAACAGATGGACCCACTCTGGCTGAGGCTTCGATCCATACACTCAGTCCATTTGGCCAAATGATCACACGGATCATTTCTCCCGTCATACTTTTTGGTTAGTCATACCTTCGGGTGGCCAAAGCGTATCTTCATCATCCTTTCTGCCAATCCTCAAAATTGTCCTTGTGTGTACCCCACCATCTTGCGGGTGTAGCATACAACACCCAATCTAATGCCTGGAAGTGCTTCTTCTCTGGTACTTCCCTTTCAAATGCATCCAAAAAGTGATCAACATCAGTTAACCCATCATAGAGAGGCAGATTTCTTACCTCTGATGATACATAGCGCAATGACTGGGTCATCATATTACAACACAACATAGATACTTCATGCAGTTGATTCTACCAATGCTCTAGTTCTTCATATAAATCTAATGTGCAGGATTTTTCGCAGTCCCATGAAATACATATGTTTGCTATCGAATTCACCCAATCATGATCTTGCACCGTTATCTTGTAAATCTGGTCCAAATTGTCATCACTTTCATAATCGTGGACTGGTTCTATATAGTGCGGTCCTTCTGCAGGATCTAGTGGCACCACTACGTTAAGTGATTTATTCTCAAATATCCTCTTTCACTTCTTCAGGTTGATTACTCCATTCTTTTGAGTGTCCCAATCGATCCTAGGGAGTTCAGGGTAGGGATTGTTAGCATCCACAATCTCTATTACTTCAAAATCCGCTATTGTGCTCTCACCTTCGATATCAACTGTTACCCCCTACAACCTCCCCATTGGGATGATTTTCTACTAATTCGCCATCCTTAACTGAACCAGAGACCATTGTAGCATAGGTATCCCCTTTATTTCCCATGTTTGTTTCAGTAAAACATTCACATCAGACCCTAGTTCCAAGATAACTTGATCCATTTCATATTCTTCTCTCTACACTGTCAGTCTCATCTCACGTCCAATCCTTGCCTTATGCTTACCAAGATTTCTAACTACGCATGGTTTTTCAGTAGTGTTTTCCTTGCTAGCGCACTGATTGATTAGTTCCTGTAGTCCATTCATAATCTTACTATTGTGGAGCAGTTTCATGTAGGTCTCCAAGAACGTGGTAATCATGGATGGGTCCATTTCTTCAACCAGTTTCTCCTGAATTCCTGAGGTAGAGGCCTTAGTGAAGCTTTTCTTTGCTTCCATAAATGTTTCTTTTGCGCGTTCCAAATCAAACCCAGTCTCCTTTTTTGGTGCTTTGTAGAAGCACTCACCTTCTGTAGGCTTCTTCCCTTTATCCTCACTAGTTTCCATTCCACTTCGCAGCATAATGTTTACCTCATGGTCTTCCTCGCGAGGCTCAACCCTCATCATCTGTAGGTTCTGAGTCGGCTGCGGAGGTTGCACCCCCGCTTCGTGAATCGTATCCAACAACATAGGGAAATCCTCCGTCGCATGGTCAAACTGAGTATAATAGTAGCATGACAGTTACGTCGGATTCGGGTAGTCTCTCATGTAGTGTCCTCGTCCTCCATGATTGTAACAAATACGCTGCCCTCAACCTCTACTAGGTCCTCCTCCACCTCGGCCTTGGTCGCGCCTCTGATACTTACCTCCGCTCCTCCAGTGCCTTGGTCCAAAGATCACATTTCGGCCTACACCCTGTATGCAAGTGTCCTGGCCATCATTAATTCGTAACTATGTCAATTGTGCTTGTCATGACCTACTAATTGATAGAAATTGCAGAAGAGTTGTTGTGGTGTCTGTACGAATTTCTGCAGCAAATGGAAATTGTTGGTCGCATGTTTCCTAGCTACCTGGCAAATAGCACACCATAATGTGGGCCCTGTACTTGGCCCTGCTGCAGCCTCTGGCGTCGAAGGCATTGGTCCCCCTATTGCAACATAATTCACAAATACTGGACAACAAGCCTTGTCATGCCCTTGACCTTTGCATTTCAGGCACTAGAATTCTTCACGCACCTCTTGGCCAAGTTGTTCTATCTTTCTTTAGGCTTTGAATTTCAAGGCAAAGGTTCTGCAACTGCGTGTGGATTTGTTGAACCCCAAGATTAGCATCCTACATTGGTGTCTCATGCAATCTCATCATGATTTCTAGAGCTTCCTCCGCTTGGGTCCCAATATTCTGTTGTGATAGCGCAACCCTTAGGTGAGGTAGGAGTGAGGCCACAAACCATTCGCGGTGTTGCCCATTAGTCAGATTCATGTTGGGTTCATGGATCATACACTTCAATCTTTGATCCAAATCCCAGGTCATATCTCCAAACTTCATCATGGTCTCCTTGAATCCCATAATAGATTGTGCTTGAGACTTAGGTTGTTGGGAGTGTGATCCCCCAAGGGCAGTTTTGGGGCTAAAAGCCTATGTTTAAGTCAATTTTTGTAATATAATTGTAAAAAATCTGCATTTTGTGGTCGCGGAGCGTGAAGGTGTTATGAGTCAAAAAGGGTAGTCCTCCCTTTGTTTTGTAAAGTAAAGTTGGTTGTAAGAGATCTACCCATTGTCCACAGACCATGGGATTGTATAAAAAGAGCTAAGCTGTAAGTAGTTTAAGGACATAAGAGAATGACACACGATGTAATGGAGTCATAACTTGGAAGCAAGAAGTCTAAATCTTGGGTTGTAGCATAGGTAGAGGCTCTATAGCTGAGTGTGTAGAGGCCTAGGGTAGAAGTCCACAGCTGAGTGCGTGGACCCCTACAACTGTGTGCGCAGGGCAGACAAAGGTTGTAACACTTGGAATATATTAATAAAAGGAGATATTTTGTAATTTCTTGTGTCTTTGTTCTGTTGATGCAGTTGGATATTTTATGTATGAATTTCCTTTATTATGCTTATATGATGTGCGAATGAGTGCAATTACATTGAATAATTGAATGCAATTATGAATATATGGTTACACGGTGTTAACTATAACTGTTTGATAAGATAAGCGAATCACTTAGAGTAATTGGGAATTTGTACAAAACGCTACTCTAACAATGCAAAATTACATGAGCAGCGGGTTAGGACTGCACGAAGGTCAATTGTATACTTTCGCAGAGGTATTGAAAGCTAAAATAGAGGGTTTGTCTTGCAAGCCCTAGAAAGATGCAACTTACACGAAGGTAGGGATAGAGGGAATTAAATGACATCACAACCATATCAGGGTGTGGAAACTTGGTTCCAGCATCCCCCCATATTGCTTTAGGTGAGACTTCAGTCCACGCTACATGGGCTGATGCCAAAAGGGGCAATAGTGTAGTGATTTGTTTTGCTATTTAATGCTGAACCTGGGTCAGGCCCCCTCAAGCCAACATAGGTCAACTGAATTCATTATTTAGTGCCTTTTGGATATTTTCCAATGTGGACATTAGGTTATCAGTACTGTACTTAATGTACCACCTTAGTGCGCGATCCTGCAAAGCACTAACCATCGTTGCTTTCTTCATTTGATCATCCATGATACCCTGATCTTCCCATATAGCCTTTGTGATGAACCAAAACTAGTCCAGATCTTCATTTCCTACACCCTTGAACACAGGTAGCTTTACATAGTTCACCATGTTAAACGGTGGTGGAGGTGGTGGCGGTGTGGGTGAGGGGGTAAGTGGTGGTGGTGAGGATGGAGGTGGTGTGGATGGATGATATGAGGATGGAGGTTGTGTAGGTATTTGCGGGAACCCTTATCTTATTAACTGAATAGTGCTAAGCAGAGAAGCCTGTGCTGCTACTTTGTCATCACTCAGAGGAGGTTCAATCATTAGGTGATATTCATGACCTTTTCTTCCTCCGTCCCTGAAAGTACTTCAACTCCACATAGCAAAAACATCAGGGTAACTTCTTAACCCGCTTTTCACACAAGAGCATCTTAATCCAAGTATTTAACGATTTCAAATACTTACCTCACAGCCCCTTGAGGAAGTGGTGCTCTGATTTGCTATAACTGACAAAAGTATCGACCGTGAACTCTGTCACAAACCCTCTTATGATACGATCGAGCCAATGATCAACAACGTGTGTGATATTATCTTCAGAGGCTTCCAATTTCAGCACTAACTCCGGGGTCTAGACAATCGGACCATCAAGCCTCCACCTCCCTTGGCTGTTTGCCAACTTTGTGATCCACTCATATAATTCAACTAGGAAGGAACATAAGAAGATTTCATGTATCTCTGTGTACAGATATCTGTACAACCATTGTTCTTTCGTCAATCGCGGATTCCTGTTTTCTTGCATTGCGAGTTCATGGACCTTTCTATCCAACAAGTCTTCAATCTCCTTCTTAGTTGGATTCCAATGATGCAACATCACACATCTCATTATGTAGATCCCAGTCCTAACAATGGAATCATTTGTTGGCTTGATGGGCCCTGACCCAGTTTTAGTGTTAGTTAGTCAAGAAAATCCCTACACTATTGGCCTTTTCGGCATCAGCCTGCGGAGTGTGGAATAAAGTCTCACTCGAAGTAGTATGGGGAGATGCAGGAACCAATTTTATACACACTAATATGGTTGTGATGTCGGTTTTACACTTTAACTCTGCCTTCGCGTAGATCGATAAGCCTTTATGGCTTGTCGATGTACTTCTTTATTAGTCTTTTAGAACTTCCGCAAAGGTCTGCAATCATCCTTCACATAACCCTAACAAGTGATTTAGGCACTTACGCACCTCTGTAACTACTTTTTCTATATAGTTTCCCGAATTATCTTAAGTGTTTTCTAATTCTACCATGCAATTAAGGTTGTATTCGTGTAAAAATATATCTCTACTTGCATTCATATAACATAGGAAAACATATATATATTCATGCATCAAATTAGCAATAAAGCATAAACCCATTGCTTAACATAACATAATCATATGCAATTGATAGAAGTAAAATGCACAGTAATTTCAGAATACCTCTCTTTATTGATGATTTAGATTTCTAGTACAGACTCTAACTGCGCTGCGCACACAACTACAGGGGTTTGTGCACTCAGCTACAGACTTCTACCCTAGGCGTCAGTGCACTCAGCTATAGAGCCTCTTTCTTATGCTAAGACTCTCACTCTTAGCTCTTCACAGACTCGTCAATGACTCCAACTTTGACTTCCCCTATTATGAACTAAACTATCTTAGACTCCTCTAAGACCTCCTTTTTATACAATCCCTTGGTCTGTGGACCAAGGGCAGAAACCCTTATTGACTCTTGATATCTTCACGCTCCACAACCACAAAATGCAGAGAATTTACATTCCTTTATACAAAATTCGGGCTTTCTGCCCCAAAAATTGGGTGTTTAACCCTAAAATTGACCCTAGGGGACCCATTCCCAACACTTGAGTTGCAGTAGAATGCTAAGCTAAGTTACATGAAAAGATGAGAGATGAAAAAAGACTAGATTAGACATTAAATGTGTATACCTGAGTCATATTGAGTGTAATTGAAGAAGAATCTGCTTGGATTAACAAAGATTCAAATTTAATATAGAATAATGAGGGTATTGGTGTTGCCTTTAAGTTGGTGCCTGTAAATCAGGGAATTGGTATCTCCTTCAGTTTAGTTCCCCTAAATAATGGGATTTAGTTTCTCCTGCTAATTGGTTCCATTAAATTAAGGTAAATGTAGATTGGTTCCCAAATTAATTTGTAAATAATAAGTTATTTCATGGTTTTCTCCCATATGAGTTTCCACATAAAACTTTGAGTCTCCTAATCTATCTGTGTGCATTTTTATTTATGATGCATATGTATGGGTTATTAAAAATATCTTGAAGATTCTAAACATTGTTAAAAACTATATAATATTTACTCAGCCCCCCTTATAAATATTATATTGTTACCCAAAAATTGGTTTCGGAGCGAGTTTCCTTCAGAAACAGTCAAGTATTTGGAAGGAAGATCCTACAAGAAAAATGGCCAACTAAGGGGGTTCTTCTTCAAAAAAGGCTCCACTTTTCAATGGAAATAGTTATGCCTTCTAGAAGATCTAGATGTGGACCTATCTAATGTCCCTTGCTACATATGTTTTGAAAATTGTGTTCGATGGTTACTAAAATCCTTCAACTCCCCTAATTGATGAAGCTAGCAAGGAAAATAATCACAATAATGTGAAAGCTATGAACGATGTTCTATGTGGTCTTGCAAAATCAACTTCTACTAAGGTTATGTAGTGTGAATAAACCAAAGCCTTGTGGGTCAATATTCTAAATAGCTATAAAGGAGATATTAAGGTAAATTGTGCAAAATTTCAAGCTCAAATAATGAAATTTGAAGGTTTAAAAATGAATGAAGATGAGAATATAACAAGTTTATTTCTTAGAGTAGATGAGATTATAAATACCATCAAAGGACTTGGTGAAAATATTTATTAACCTACAATCGTACAAAAGGTGTTAAGATATATTCCCTCTAGACTTGATGCAAAGGTATCTACCATAGAATAATTACAACTTGAATAAACTAACTATGGATGGGCTACTTGGAATGTTAACTACATATGATATGAGAATGAATAAATAACACCCCGATCTAAGGTATGTAGCATTCAAAGCTTCAAAAAAGTCAAAATAACATAAAGATCATGATTTTTTTAGTCATGAGTTGGAAAAAGTGGAAGCTAACTTCATAATCAAGCTAAAGAAAGGACTAGGAAAATGCAAAGTTAAGTTACCTTTCAAAGGTTTCAATTGTGGTAGAGTAGGTCAATTTGTCAATAAATATCGATATGCTGAAAGACAACAAAATTGATAAAAGGTAATATGAAGGAATGAAGAAATCTAAGAAGAATTATTAGGGAAAATATTTAAAAAGGAAGAGCTTCTACTCCAAGGAAGATACCAACTCCACAAAAGATGAATAGGGGTGTGAATATGATGTCAGTTTAGATGAAGAGATTCTTATGGCCCTTGAAGGTAAGAATTATGATAAAGAGAGATCGAATCTAGAAGATGATGATATTGAAGCAAAAATCTGATATGGAAGGAAAACTCTTTAGTGCCTTGGATTACAATTATAGAATAAGAAACAACCAAAAGCATAAAAAACAAATAACAAGCATACGAGGAGGAATACTTTGCTACAAATGAAGCAATAATAATTATAAAAAGAGAGTTAGAGAGGTAAAGAGGATAAAAGAAATTCTTATGATCTGTATAAAATAAAATGAGAATAATTTGAAATGCTTGAAGTAGAGGTAATTTATATAAGAAAATATCTAGAGAAATCTAAAGCTCAAATGGATCTAAACCTAAGATTTGTAAAGGGCTCTAAGACTCTTAAAATTATTCTTAGCAACCAAAGGCCACCAACATTGAATATAGGTCTGGCTACAAAGAAGATCATGAAAAATTCAAAGGAGAATCAATTTATAATACATCAAGAACATAGGAACTTAGGATCTACACTAATGTGTGAAAAGGACCAAGAGCCTAGACAAGCAAAGCAAGGAATTATGTCATAAGTCAATAAAAAAGAATCATATCAGTTTCCTAGATCTCTTTTATCGCCACTATTTTTGATTTCATAACTTTGGTCATAACACTGTAAATTGTAGAGACTATAGGTATATAAAAAATGTAAATGTTATATCTACTCATTTTTTAATGCCTAGGTTCATAAATCCCTATGTTAATAATATTTGTAAGAACAATGCATTTTCTTCTCTCTTTGATGAAATTGAATGCTATGTTTGTAATAACTTTGGACATAGGCCAAATGAGTGTAGAAGAAAGATGATAAGGTCTTATAAGCAACATAGGGAAGAAGAATTCACTAAGGTATGGAGAAAAAAGCCTAAGGATGTAAAAGAGTGTGGAATTGCACTGTATCCCCCCAATCAAGAAAATCAATGGCACATTAATAACAACTATTCAAAGAACATGGCAGGAGATAGGAGAGTCTGTATCTGTGAATAAACACAAAAGAGGCATTGCCAAGTTTGGTAACAATGCACCAACAAAGAAAATGGGAAAAGTGATAGTTGTTTTGAAAAAAGGGAAATATTAATGCCCAAAATATATTATATGTATATGGTATTAAGCATAATATCCCAAGTGTTAGTCAAATGTGTGACCAAGGACATGAAGTTATATTTAGGTCAGATGGATGTAAAGTAAAGAAGGTAGATTCGGGGAAAACCATAATGAAGGTAGTTAATGACTTCAAGCAATGCCTATGTGTTGGATGGTGGAAAAGAAAATTTTCAAATGGGAAAGGTTGATTAGATATGGTTATGGCATAAATGATTAGGACATATTAGATTTGTTCATTTTGTAAAGCTCAACAAAAAGGAGGCAGTGAAAAATATTCCCAAAATATCAAATCCACGTGACACCATTTGTAATTCATGTCAATTTGGAAAGCAAACATAGGTGCAACTCAAAGAAAAGGATCATTTTACTCAAATCCTTTGTAACCCATTCATATAGATTTTTTTGTCCAATCAGAAATTAATCTCCATGAGGCGAGAGGTATTTCATGCTCTTAATTGATGATTTCACAAGAATGCCTTGGGTTGGAATTCTTAAAGAAAAATTTGAAGCATTTGATAAGTTTAAATATTGAAGGACCAAGTAGAAAATGATATGGATTTGAAGATAAAATGTTTGGGATCAAACTGAGGGGAACAATTTACCTTATATGAATTCAATAATTTTTGTGAGAACATGGAAGTAGGAGGCGATTCTTGGCTACATGAACTCCACAATAAAATGGTTTTGTTGAGAGAATGAACGGAAAAATCTAGGAGATGAAAAGGGAAATGTTTGCTGAAGAAAAAGTGGAACATACCTTTTGGAGAGAATCTTTCCAAACAAAAAAAAAACATTCTAAATAAGGCACATCTAGGAGAAAAAAGTAATAAGATCAATTATGAGTTATGATATGGTAGTTTAGCCTCAATAAAAAATTTAAGCTCTTTGGGAGAGAAGTGTTACATTAAGATAAATGAAGAAACATATGGAAAGTTTGACTCAAGAGAAGATGAAGGAATACATATTGGATATTATTCTAGAATCAAAGGCTACAAATGCTACAATAAAAGATTGTGCAATATTGTTGAATGCGTTGATGTAAATAATGATAAGGCATCAATATATAAAGAAAGAAAACAACCCCAAGATGATTTAACTACATATTGTCCTCAAGATGAAGAGGAATATGAACAAGGAATTAGAGAAATTTGTAGGTTTAAAATGGGCCTACTAAGGAATATTATAAAATAATAATGGAAATAAAAAAATAAATTAGAAAAATCATCAAATTTTAGAGTGAGGAAAGATTTTTTTTTTTTCTTTTTTTTTCTTTTTTTTTTCTTTTTTTCTTTTTTCTAACTCGTATTTTCAACTTATCTCCCTATGATTTTACTCAAATTTCAAGTGTGGGCGCTCATTGGATGTAGAATTTGATTCCTCATACAAGTGGTACAATTTTTCATAAATTTGATGGACCCTACTACATGAAAAATGAGAAATACATGAAAAAACATGATTGCAATCATGTTTTTCATGTATTTCTCACTTTTCATGTAGCATGGTCCATAAAAATATGCAACATAGGTACTACTTGGATGACGAATTAAATTTTCATCCAAAAAGTGCTCCTACTCAAATTTTTTGAGTTCATAAGTTCATCCTTCAACTTCAAACTTTCACATACGGTGGAATTCCCAAATTTCCGAAGTTCCATGTCAAACATAAAGGAAATCATATGCAGGAAGTCAACAATTTCTTTAATTACTTGCAAGGAACACTATATTTTTTCTTATGATACTCCAAATATAAATATTTAACACTAGTGATATTTACTGATGTTGATTGGTTAGGTAGTGTTGATGATAAGAAAATCCCTAGTGGTAGAGCATTATTCCTAGGAATTTGTCTCGTTTCTTGACTCAACAAGAAATAGACTTCTATTTCATTATATACATTTGCAACAGATCATATTATGAGAATATCATTTTGTATGCAAATTCTATGTATGATGAAAAATATCAAGGATATTTAGGTAGGTTATGCTCAACCAGTGCCTATTTTATGTGATAACACTAATGCAATTGATATATCTAAAAATATAGTTATGCACTCCAAAAAAAAATTCCTATCAAATATGACTTTCTTTGAGAATAGGTAATGTATTAGATTTATAAATTGGAACCTGTGCCTACTAAGGATCAAGTTTCATATATATTTACCAAGACTCTTCCTAGGGAAACTCCTAAATATATTATAGGGATCTTGGGAGTGATCTCTCCTTCACTTTCTCAGTAAAAGGAGAAATACATAATTGCAATCCACTGCATCATGCATTTAGTCACAAGGTACACGGAAGAAGACAAAAGTGTTTTTCATATACAACATGGTCACAAATAGAGTATCCCATTAATGGACAAGTTACAAATACAAATATTTTGATGTTGAGGGATGATATGGCATTAGGAGAGGTAAAAGAACTAATATCAACACAATGGGAGTCTTATGGAGTAATAAGAGAAATCATGCATATAGGGGGAACAAGAACTTACACGAACATGAAATAAATTGTATATGTGGGAAGCATAAGCCTAGGGGGAGAAGCCCCAACAAGAACAAGTGGCTAGTTGTAGCTAGATTCCATCCTTTTCCATTGATGTTAATAAGGAAGAAAGAAGTAAACATGATGGGAATTAGGTTTAATAAGCATATTTAAGGGAAAAAAAAGAGTAGGCTAGTTGGACAATTCTCAACAAAAATACATCAATAACTGGATTATGTTTGGTGATGTTGCCATTAATTCCAAAGGGGGAGCCTGTTGGACATACGTTGTCATTGATATCAATTACAATGTTGTTATTTATGTCAAAGGAGGGTTTAATGATTGAGAAACAGAGGGTGGAGAAGGGTGTTGGAGAAAAATTTGGTGCTTCCACAATGTGCCTACATGGAACATAGTCTGGTGTTTTCATCGCATGCTCACACAAGCATATAACAATTGCACTGATGTTCTCATGGAACAATTGCATAGGAACAAAATAAAAAATAGTGTTTCATGATGAATGATCTTGAGAAAATCAATGACCCAAATTTGTATCAAGCTTACAACATGTGTGGAGGTTATAGTGCTATTGTGCATGCGATGGATCCAATAGTTGTGTGTATTGAATTTGGTAGCATAGGGGGCCCAAATTCTCTTATCTTGTGGCCAGTTGAATCCTACAAGAAGATACACAAACAATGAATGATATTAGTGATTAAACATGGACCAAATAAATCATTGAATTAGATGGAAACAATGCATGAAAAAAACTAAAAAAAACTAATTGAAATAAGCAAATGAGGCTAAAATAACCAATAGCATTATGGGAGAAGGGTCCTCTTTATTTATTTTTGGTAGTGGAAGAGTTAAAAATGGATTTGAAAGAGACCTTAAGAGAGTTTTTTGAGAAATGGTGCTCAATATATCTCATCAAACATTTCCCCTTCTCATTCTCTTTTGCAATATTTTTCTCTCTTAAAGAAGCAAATAAGAACCTCTCTCAATGGTGAAATCTTGTTAGCATTGGATTGCTTGACTTCTTGGAACAATTTTGGAAGTATAACAATGCACAAATTTTTTTTTGTATCTCCATCTTCTTGCATTTATAGACATTTTGAACACTTTCTCTCTCCTTTGGCTCATCAATGAGGTTTTTTGGCTCATAAATGAAATGAGATCTACCATCCCCCTTCAGTTAAGGCTTCTTGAACCTCAAGGCTTGAATAATCAGCCCTGCAATATCAGTAGATTGTGTCTTCTTCAATCAAATGTGTCTCTTGAGATTTTGACTGTGAACCTCATGGATATCAAAGAAAAATATTCAAGGGTGCACTAAAATGTCCTTGGAACACCAACAAGGGTTGATTTCTTAAACAAACTTAGGAAAACCATTCAATTTATTTCCTTTAATAATGTTTTCAACTATAAATGTGTCCTGTATACATGTTGTTTACTAACTTTGAGTGTCATATGTTGTGTACAAATGAGTGTATCATGTTTTCATAATAATAGTTTCCCTTTGATGTGTGAGGTTAGGAGCAAACATATAGCCAAAACACATCACATTTTTCTATTCATGATGATAAGTCCTGCCGACTTCAGAGATAAACTTGTTGTGGAGATGATTGGGGGAGAAAACCTTTACTAAGAATGAAAATAAAACCATTCTAAGAAGAAATATTGACCAAGTTTCTATATGAGGTAGGCATGTTTCATGCCTGTTATGACGACTGTCACTAATATATTACAAATATATAGGAAAACCATATCAAATTAGCATTGTGATGGCTGATGTACTATTAGCTAAAGAAGATATCTGTCATCGCCCTCAAGGGAATCTTTATCAAATAGAACAAACTAGGTTTCCCCACATATTAGATACAAAGCACTGCTGAAGTAGGTGCAATTTGGACAAATGGGCTCTTTCACTAAGTGAGAGAATTCCACGGTCATAAAGTATGATACACCACTCATGTGAAAACTTGTGCTCATTTCGAACACCATGGGGATTGGTGAAATATGTGGGAAATGAGGGCTGCCAATTTTCGACTTGATATTGTCCCAAAAGTGGGGGGAGAAATCAAGGTATTTATTTGATTTTGGAAGATGAGTGTTGGAGTTAATTGAAACAAAGCATCCAATGTTTGGTGAATGGTTCTGGGAAATCTATATGTAGTTGTGGTATTTATTGTAATATGATGGGACAAAGGTATTGTAATGGAGGTTTTCAGTATATGAGGGATGCTAGAAACTTACTAAGGTTGGAGCTATACTACGAGTCGTAATATTCAAAACAAAAACTTTGAGGGATAGGCCCCTAGGGTCAAGAGGACATCCAAGGGAGGTATGCATGTTCTGGCTCTTGCGGTGGATGAGTGAACAAATGCTGATTAATGAGGTGGGTAAGAGGTGAGTAGAATGTGAGCTCCAACCAAGGGCGACTAGGGACATCCACTGGATAAAGGACACAAAAAGATGAGTGAGAACCCATTTCCAAAATAATCTTTGTATACTTTCTAAAAAAAAATTAAAATTCGTTTTGGATGTACAAACATGGAGATGGATGCCCCAAGAGTACAAAATCCTGCTTAAGGATGCATGTGGGTATCTGTAGAGAGTGGTGAGCCCATTGGATGGTGTTAGTGTTATGTGGATGAGATAGATATTGTCACGCCCCTATGCTAGTGGTGGTCTTTCAACTACACATAGGCAGGTACAACACTGCTACCCACTTTCTTTTTACCAATGCTTATGAGTATGGGCTATGCCTAACATTCAACACTTAGTTATTTTTCTTTACTTCTACTAAGCATTTATCATTACACAACATAAATAACATTTACATCATCATCATATCATAAATATGCATAGCGGAATAATTTCTTTTTAGAGGGGAAACTCCCTGAATATTAGATTATGCCCAAATACAATAATTCAATCTTTTACAAGTACAACTTTTCTAGGAAACTCCAAATTTCACCTTAGCAAAATTTCTAACTTTCAGCAGTTTCATCGTGCTAGTGTCGGGTCACCCACCTCACCGGGTCGGGTCTCCCTTGTTCAGCAGTGCCCACCTTTGTTTCATGCAGCTCGTCACACCATACAGAAGCGCCCATCTCGGGTCAGGTCACCCTACGTGTTCAAACTTTCTTGCAACACTGTGTAGAGACACCCAACTCACTGGGTCACCCTCTGCGTTTAGCTTCGCTGCACCATGCCTTCGTGTAGACCCACACAACCGGGTGGGGTCATGCAACCACGCCTGCGTCATTTAGAGTTACCACACACCCACAGCTTGTCGCCCTTTGCATTTATACTTCCGCTAAACTCAAAACTTGTCATTTTCACCCGCTAGCCTATTCCTTTGTGCAGACCCACCCAACGAGGTTAGGTCGGTTGGCCAAACCCATGGGTTGGGTTGCCCATCACGGTTGAGTTTCTTGCGCCTACCATAGCTCAGGTCACACGTGCCAAACTCTCCAAATATTCTGCCCTTCTTCCAAATTGTAAATTGCCTGTGTGCTAAACCTGCAACTCGTGTTTCTTCCAGCTCAGCACTTTAGCCCACCTTTCTACTTGTGCCTTACCTCAGCCCAATGCCTTCAGTCTTGCTAATTCAGAATTTCCTTGGATGCTTTTTTCTTGAATTTCAATGGTCCTCTTCCTCTAGGTCACCATCTCTATATATATGCATTCTCCATGTGTTAAGGTGGGTCAGCCTACCCCAGGTCAACCATACATCGGCACACAAAAATATCAAATAACTTGTTAGCCAACCAACTTGGTTCCATTTCTGCATGTCATCTCGCCCAGGGCATCCAACTCCACACATTAGCCCAAGTCGCCAACTTTTCAACGCATCATATAAAAACGTCATGCATGCACCCATTCTTAGTTGATTTTCCACTTCCGGTTTTTTGACTCTCCAAGTAGCTCGTTGCAACGTTGCATAATTTTTGGTCTCACAACTCACCAGGGTGCATTTAACTGAATGCTCTCGCTTGTCGTTTCACCTTGAATTGAACTTGTGCATCGTGGCAAAGTTGACTCATCGCACATAACCAAAGATGTCTCTCACGTCATCTGTCGCATATGAGTGCGTCCATCCCAGCTCGTGGTTGTTATATACTACCCCAATCTCGATGGTTTTCGTCCTCAACAAAACCATCTCCGAAACCGCCATCGCTAAGACTACAAATATGGGTACCCAGATGTGTCCACCTTTGACCTGCATCATGCCATCAATATGCCAAGCATTAAAAGAAAATCATGTGCTGGTACCCCACATTTTGGTGACTAGTTGGGTAGCTAATCTAACCATACATCGCTTCCATAAGAACACATGCTCCGACATCATCGTGACTCATCTCTACACATTACTGCCAATTGTGTCCATCTCACCCAAGATTTCTGCTCAAAACATAGGAGACTCACTACCATTAGAAGATAACAATGAGCCTCATCCCCATGTAAGTCTAAGAAGAGAGGGAGGAAGTGGAGGCCGAAGGCTCTCCCTCTTCCTAAGCTAATAGCTTAATTCACCTGTCTGGATCTTCCTCCTCCAATATTTGCATGTATGCTTCCTAACTCTCCATTTGAATCTTGGGTCTAGCATCTCCAACTCCTTCCACTACCTCTAGTCTACTTTATAGATACAAGATACTATCAGATAATGCTCTAATCACTTGTGACTACTCCATATGTTTTTCCTCTATACGAGACAACCTATTATAGACTTTTGGATCTCATTTGACTTCCTCCACATTCATCATTGTCAACTTACATTCAACTATCATAGTACCTATGGTTGGTACACCAATGGGATCATCATCACACCCGTCATAAATGTAGAACTTTTTCAAGTGAGGTACTATAATAGCTTCAAACTATTTCATAAATGCCATACCCAATACAACTTCATAGTCATCTATCCACATAATTGTGAAGTTGAATTTTCCAGCCCATTCACCTATGCTCACATCTACTTTTTCTGCTACACCAATCATTGAATCTGTTGGAGAGTTCACTGCGTTCAACTGTGCTTGAACTACTATAAATTTGAGCCTGATATTCCTCGCAGTATCTTCACTCGTGAAGTTATGAGTTGCACCACTATCCACCATTGTGACAAAAATTCCTTTCCCAGTCTTCATCTCCACATATTCCAACTTATTCCTTTCAGAATCTCATCATGAGACTGCTTCCGTAGCCACTGCAGCTCCCAAAATCTACATCACTCCAAAGAAAGTTTCTTCTTTCTTCTTCTTCGCACTACTTGTGCTATTGCTGCCACTTTTGATCTTGAAGGAAAATTCTTCATTGTATGTGGTTCTTCAAAAATCCAACACTTCAGAGGCTTCTCTGCCTTCGACTTGGCATTTGATCTCGAAGGCTCTTCTTTCATAGTCTTCTCTTTTGGCTTATCCACCTTCTTCTTTATCTCTTCGGTTCCTTCATCATAATGTTCTACCAAGAGATAAATTGCTTCAAGTGCTTCATCTAGTGTCTTGATCTTCTTCCTCTTCACCTCATTGTGTGCCCAAGGTTTCAATAGTATGATGAAATTGAACACCTTGTCCTTTCCTGCCATATCAGGTAACTCTGAGATCGTACTAAAGAACTCTCATTGATATGCTTGTAGGATTCCTATTTGCTTCATATATTTAATCTTCATCCTTGCATCCCAAGTCTCATCTTGTGGGATAAAATGAGGCTGCAAAGATTTGTTCATGTCATCCCAATAAGATATTTCCACTGCCTCACCACTGACAATCGGGTCCATCTTTCTTCGCCACCACATCTTAGCATATTTCGTCAAGAATTGAGCAGCTACCTTGACTTCGGCGTCATCATTAGGTTTACCCAAACACTCCAAGTATTTCTCCATATCCAATAAGAAATTTCCAAGAGATTTCACACTCGTCATCCCATCATAATATTTGGGTTCTTTGACCTTAACATAGGCAACTCCTCCAACAAAACCTTGCCTAAATGATTTCTTCAAAACAACTATCTCGTTTCGAGCATTGTCAAGTTCCTTTTGCAACTTCGAGATTTCTGCCAAACCTTGATCCCTTGCAGCTCCAATGTCCTTGAATTCCTTCTTTGTTTGTGCATACATCCATTCTGTATACTCGTATCGGAGTTTGAGGTCTTCAAATTCTTCCTTCAACTTCGTATAGATCTCCTAAAATTAAACATTTTCGATTTTCATGAAAGCCACTTTAGAAGCTAAGTCCTCCATTTTATCCACTACCCTATCCATGAAAACTATTTTGGCATTGCTGCTAGATTCCCTCATCATAACTTGAGGTTATTTCGCTTGATCAACCATCATTTTTATTTGTGATCTCGTTGAGACCATAAACTTCCTCTATCGTTCAACTTTTCCCTTCGCTTGCCCCTGTCAGACTTTCCAAAGCCCTGTGGAAAATCTAATATCACCTATCATGAAGAGATATCTACTTCTTCAAAAAGGCCTCTAATACCAACTGTCACGAAGTGCAGTGGTATCACTTCAATCTGCAAATCATTCAAAAGCCCACAAAATCCGGAGCTCTAATACCATCTATTACGCCCATATCCTAGCGGTGGTCTTTCAACCGCACATAGGCAGGTGCAACACCACTATCCACTTTCTTTTCACCAATGCTTATGAGTACTGGTTATGCCTAACATTCAATGCTTAGTTATTTTTCTTTAATTCTACTAAGTATTTATCATTACACAATAGAAATAACATTTACATCATCATCATATCATAAGTATGTACAACATAATAATTTATTTTTAAATGGGAGGGGAAACTCCATGAACATTAGAGATTGCCCAAAAACAATAATTAAATATTTTATAAGTACATTTACAAGTAAACTTTTTCTAGGAAACTCCAAATTTCACCTTAGCAAACTTTCCAACTTTCAAAAGTTTTGGCCTCCCTGTGTCGGGTCGCCCATCTCACTGGGTTGGGTCCCCATCATTCAGTAGCCCCCACCTTCATGTCGTGCAACTCGTCGCACCATGTGGAGGTTCCCACCTCGGTTCGGGCTACCCTCCACGTTTGGACTTGCCTACTGCACCGTGCAGAGGCTCCCACATCATCGGGTCACCTTCTGTGTTTAGCCTCGCCACACCATGCCTTAGTGTAGACCCACCCAACTAGGCTAGGTTGTGCAACCGTGCCTGCATCTTTTAGAGTCACTGCACACCTGTAACTCATCATCCTTTGCATTTAGACTTCCGCCTAACCCACAACTCGTCGTTTTACTCGCTGACATGTTCCTTCACGCAGACCCGCCCACCTAAGTCTGGTCGCTCGGCCACACCCACGGGTTAGGTCACCCAACTCAGTTGGGTCGCCTGCATCCAACTTGCCATACGGTCTGCCCTTCCACCGAACCAAAACTTGCCCGTTATGTGTGTGCCCATACTTAGGGCACGTTTATCCAAATACTCCCACACATCGTGTCTTCTTTAACCGAACTCGTGCATCGTCGCAAATTCAAATTGTTGCACATAACTAAAGATGTCTCTCACTATCGCCCATCGCACATGAGCGCGTCCAGATCAAATCATGACTATGACAAATATGGTAACACAAATGGTCTAACGTGATGTGGGGGGATGGTAGTCCAAGTGTGGAATGCAGTGGTGCATACATGATGATATGAAAAATGGTAGCTCGAGAGGAAGTGGTAAGCAAGAAGGTGAAGAAGAAAGATGAGGATTTTCTTCAAGGTAATGTATATGAATGACTATAGGGCTAGAGAAAATGGTCATGGATATTGGTAAAGTAATGGGAGCTATTGAATGAGGTAATTCATGTGCGTGAAATATTTATCGACTAACATGAACGTTTACTAGGTGTGGGTGGAAGGTGACTGTAAATGTGGCTGAGATGGTGATTCCTATGGTGACTTCAAAATAAATGTTGTCAGGATATGAAATGATTCAGAGGAATCCTATCATTCCAATGGAGAATGATACCTTAACTGTCGATTGGTGCATAAAAGGTCCTGGTTTTGGGTGGAAGTCAACAAGAACCTACAACTTAGAAACCAACCCTCCAAGTGAAATAGTTTTCATAATATTTTTATCACCCAAAAAATGACCACCTGGCCATTTCTTACTAGGTGGATCGAAATACACCATGTATGATTAATTTTACCATGCTAAAACCACTTTCACCATTGAAAATAATTTAGTAAACCATTTTTCCTAAATTATTTCTCATTAAAATTCAAAAATCCAATGAGAATAATTGAATAAATCATTATTTATTCAATTTTCTCTAGAAATAATTATTAAATAATTATTTAACAATTATTTCTTCATTAATTGTGACTTAATCACCTTGGAATATTTAAATAAATCACTATCTATTTATGATTCCTTATTTAGTCCATATTTTCTTTATGAGATAATTATTAAACCACTATTTAATAATTATTTCTTTCTTAATTCTCATAAAGTGATTAAAAACTCATTTTTATTTGTTAATTACTTCAACCACTTTCTAAATAAAGATATTTGACCATTTTGAATAACTTTTCCCTCTCTAAAAAATATAATAAAGTATTCCCAACAACTAGATTTTGATTTGGTCAATAATATTTTATGATTCCTAATTTACCTCAATACTTTTTTATAAATAGAGGGTTTTTCTATTCATTCTTCACCTTCATCATTCTCATCATCACCACTATCTTCTTATCACATTTGAGCTCCCACTTGAGTTCAAGTTACTTTTGTTTTTTTTTTCCCATCGCAAGTTCAAAGAGAGAAACATATCGCTAAAGCACAAGGACATCAAAAGGAACCATCCCATGGAGGGGGATATATAGAACCTTGTTTGTAAATTCTCCTCACCATCATTTACATTAATAAAATTTTCTTATTTATATAATCCATTGGGTTTCTACACTTTCACTTTTGCTATTATATGTTTTGGGTTGCATATGATCTTTTGTTGCAAGGTTTTTATTCTTTTTTCATTGCAGATCTGAAGCGTAACCAACAATATTTTGTTGTTAGGGCCACTTTTCACCAATGACTTAAGTGAAGCATTTTTGGTCCATTTCTCTAAAATCTTTATGCTAACAAATGACAACACCACTTGGGACTTTAACACTTTAGTCGTCAACAAATGGTGACTCCACTGGAGAATTAGCCACGTAGTCGTCAACAAATGGCAACTCCAGTAGTGTAGTAATTCAAAACCTTGATGATTGTTTTTTCATATATATTCAATGTTTTTCCAGATATTTTTAGGAATATAAATTTCTATTTTTAGATCTCCTTTATTTTTTGGAAACATTTCTGTTTCTGTTGGGGTTCTGCAACTTTCAGTAGGTCACAAGTATTAGCTGAGCAGGAGATGACAAATTTTGGGTTAGATCTATCAAGCGAGAGAAGTGGCAACCTAGCACACTTTTTGGCCCTTTTTTTGCACCTAGATTACACTTTTCGGCCCTAAAACTATGCTAGTGGACCTTTTAGGTCAATTTTTGCACTCTGCAATTTTTTAGATTTTTTAGATTTTCCTGACACTATTGCATGTGGGTTGAGAAGGGTTCTTGTATTTAGTGAGTCACCTCTAGGCCTAGATATTCTTAGTAATTTATCATTGAGAAAGGAAAAATCCCCTTAGGGTTTAGACTACACCTCCACCATTTAAGAAGAGAATTGTTGAGTTGAGGAGTCTAGTGTGCAGTAGTTTCAACCACCACTTTTTAGCCCTTTTGAAAGGTTTTTATAGTCCATTTAGACACATTTTTCAAAAAAAATTATTCCCTTTATAACCTTGTGTGGAATTTCCTCTATAGGATCCCCTTGTGTGTCCTTTCTTTTTCAGGCTATTGCTTGCCATTTTCCATCATTTTCACCCTTGTTGTTTGTTGTTTTTTGGCCCCATTTTCAATAGATTGTTGCCTCTAGATCCCAATCCCTTAGAAATTAGATCTTTGTCATTTGTGTGTGTCCTTGATTTTCTCATTTTCATTCCATTTATTAGTTGCTTGATAACATTCTTGTGTGGGGGGTTGTGTGCTTGAATTTTCTATTTATTTTACAACCCATTTTCAACATTATTTATAGTTTTCTGCACTTTATTTTCAGCAGCACATGTCACCATCAAAACGTTCTAAATTAACTCATCCACTTAACACATTATTTCACACATACCCACCCTAAGTGAATGTGAGCTTAGTTAACACTGCTAAGAAAGACTTGAAATACTACACCTTAATAATTCAAATCACATAGATTAAGCCCACTTGGGTACCAAGGCAAAACAAATCTTTATAGCTAGGTCTAGGGTCAGCGGGATAGGCTTCTAATAACATCCATTGATCATTTACATAGAAACATATAAAGTTGAAATATTAGGGAGCTTAAAATCCTTCACCATCCCACTATCCAAAGATAGAGTGCCAAAGAAACCCAATTCAGAGGGGGTTAGGCTAGATCATAGTGCAAGAGGTTCTCTTCGGGGCTACCCAACCCATGGTAGGGAATTCCATATTGTGGTTGATCACAAAGAATCTCAATACTCCTCGACCACCCCCATGGGATGAAGGTAACCCTAGTGGAAAATCCTAGGAAAACACCCTATAGGATTCGTTGTGGGAAAGAAGTTGTTCCTCCCCCATCTTTCTCTAGACAACTCTGCTTGTGGGGATTAGATTCTGTCAAGTAACAAGTCTCTTGGAAGGCCATCTGAAATAGTAGATGTAGGACTTGTTTGAGGATTTATATCACCTTTAGGATAGAGGTCATTTTTCTTTGATAGGACGTGTTTGCGTGAATTAGAGTAGCATATCATTATAGTTAGTTTACACTTGGCACCACTTCACTATGTGTTTGTTTGTTGTTTTCTATTATTTTATCCTATCATCACCCTTTAGTCTATTAAATCATCTTTGTCTTGACACCATTGTGCCCCATAGGTGTTTTTCGTCGAAAATTCGTGGAATGTCCCCCTAGTTTCCTTTCAGACATATTACTTCCTCTCGTTGAGTTCGAACCCATCCTACTAGTCCTCCATTGAGTCCCCATACTAAATCTAGTTCTTCTGATTCTTCTAGTTCTTCCTTTGATTCCACATCTTCCCATAGCCATGCCACCACCATGTCAGGTACCAATGTGGGAAGTGGAAACCTAATTGTTAACCTAGGTGATCACCAAGGTAACCCCATAGGTGGAACCTCTATTCGTATGGAAACTAACCCTCCATTGCTTCCTTATATGGTTGGTTTTTGCCTCCATGATTTTAGTCATCTCATAAATGATCCCCTTCTCCATAACCCAAATTGGCCTCTTATGCCTACCAATCTTCCTTCTGAAATTCCCAAGTTCGAAGGTAATCCTAGAGAAGACCTCACAAATCATGTTGGCTCTTTTGTCATGTGGTATTCATGAAATTGCATTACTGAAGACTCCATTCGTCTTCATCTTTTCAAACACACCCCAACTAGAGTTGGTTCCAAATAGTATGTCGACCAACTGCATGCCTCCTATTCCACCTTTTTGAATCTCGCCAAAGCTTTTGTTTCCTATTTCCAATTACCTCTCTGATACGACACAAGTACCAAACTCTTGACTTGTTTTCATCAAAATTCAGCCACCCACCTTTCTGACCATGTTCAAGAATGGCGCATAAGGAGGAGCATGTGTAGAGCCCCGGAGTTTGAAGATCGTGTATATGTGGATTTGTTTCTAATAATTCTTTTCACCCCCATAGGTAAATATGTTTCCTCTCACATCCGTTAGCCTGAGTAAGAAGCTCTCCAGATAGCCTTAAAATATGATCTGATATATGCCCAATCAGGTTATGTTTATAATGTCCTCCATGATCTACCTTGACTTGGTGCTAATAATGCCCTGGGGCGTCACATTTTGTTGATGGTATCTTTGGATATCTTTCCCACCCTTAGTCATGAAAATATACACAACCTTATATGAGTTATGGTCAACCCTGGGGGGGACCAGTTCTTTTTACACTTATCCACCTCCCGATCCTTCGTGTGTCAACTCTTACCAAGGTACAAGAAATCCATATGCATATCCCCATCCACATTAGTTGATCTAAGGGCTAGCTGTTTCTCAACCTAGTTATCAAAACCTTTTCATGAATCCTTACTGTCCTTATGCACTGCCTAGCACTCCAGTCCCATTGGCATCAGCTCCTCAACCTCCCTTATCTCTGCCTCCTCTGCCCCAACAAAAACAACCTCCACAGAATCAAGTGTATGCTTAATAGAGTACTACCACCCTACCTAACCCCATGAGAAGGAACAAGGGAAAAGGTAACCATAACCAACAGCCTCAAGGTAACTAAGGCAATCAAGCTCCACAAGTTAATGCCCCTAAGGGTGACCATCCTAATCCCGCAACTAAACAATAGGGTGTACAACCCAAGTAGAAAAAGGCTCTTAGAACTAATAAACCTTATGCTTGTTGTGAGGTTTTTGGCCAGTATACTCAGGATAGTCCCCTTTTACCTCAGATGTGCCAAGCATGGGAAGCTCAAGAAGCTGCTTTTAGAGGACCTCAACCCATTGTGCTACCTTCTCCCCCTCCTTCTTCATCACAACTGGTATTTCTTACCAGTTATTTTCCTCATCAAGGATATGTGGTGTGCGGCCACATACCAGTTGGTGAAAGAAGTGTGTGAATTGATAGAAAGAAAAATTTAAGCCTATGAGGGTAATGTTTTGATTTTCTTCATGTTTTTTTGGTAAGATGGGTACGACATGAAGAGAGCATTATTTGTATCATATTTGGATAGCGATGGTGGGAGTTTCTCGAGCCAGGACCTTATTGACTAGATGGGGGTTGCTGAAGTTTTTTCAGGACCCCTTATTCAGATTGCAGGAGGACTTCTTGCACTTTTTCATTGGGAGATGGGAGCTAGAGTGAGAGGAATTCAACATCCGGGGTTAGGATGTGACATTCACTATGGATGTGGATGTCTACTTTGTGACTGGGTTAGTGCCTTGAGGAGATGTGTTACTGATACCCCTGCCTCCAGGTCAGTTTGACCTAGCTAGATGGACAAATGACTAGTATAGGCCTAATCCTTTTTCAGGATGGGTGTATCCATGATGATGTGGTCCTAGCCATAGCTGAGTGAGCTTCCTTGGATATGATTTTACGAATTTTAGGGACAATATCCCCCACATCACTTTTTTGGGCCTCAACTGGTTGTTCTCCAAAGTCTCTAAGGAGGATATTTTTATGATTAGGAAGGCCTCCTCGATATGAGGATGATGACACACCTCACATAGGTTCGTTAGCGTGAGGCACACAATTTTTTTTACAACAATGTCATTTGCAGCATTCTATAGGAGAGGGTTGTGATGTTGTGCCCATTGGTTGCTGTGCCAATAAGGCCCCCAAGGGATCCTCATATCAAGCGATGGGCAAGTGGAGGCAAGGTGGGGTGATACTGGATGCCCACAATGGAGGGTCAGTGGTTGTCCAAACCTCATGTGATCTTAGATTTCTCAAATGCGGACATGGATTTCAGAGGAGATTTAGAGATGGGATTACCCCTAGGTGATGCTTGGGGCTTGGAAAGTATGTGATTTTTGTGTTATGTATTGTGCTTATTTACATGTATTTATGATATATATTTATGTATATATTGATACCATGTATGTTTTCTTATAGATGTGAGACCTATTGGATGTCCGTTGGGCTGTTTGGTGGGAAACAATCCTCATTATCTAGGTGGAGCTAGTGTGGTAGGCTTTCCACGATGATGGAGGTACGATTGGGTACAAGATGACCCTAAGAGGGTAACTAGTTTCCAATCTCTAGATATCGGTGGCCCCTTTGGAGATTGGGAGAGCTCTTCAATTTGCTCAGAGATAGAGAGACTGTGGGAGTGTACTGAGGCTGCAGAGGCTGGGGCAGAAGTTACTGAGGCATGAGTGGGTGAGGGTTGCTGAGGATGCATGAGATTGAGAATCTTCCCTACTACAAATGATGCCTGAGGTGGGTTGGGAAATTATGGATGAGATCACGATGGATAGAACTATGGCTTGGGATAGAGTGAGGCATCCTATCCTTTATTGGCTTACAGTGGCGGTGTAGACTTCCCATCAATTTTTGGATCTAGTACCAGGAAAGGTTGGGGGGCCTCATGCAGGGGGTGATGGACCCCAACCCTAGATTTATTTTATATGCATGTACCAGGGGAATCACCGATTATGAGGATTCTCCCCTGTTTGAAGACTCGTGTTTTCCTTGCGATGGCCAGTAGATATATATATATTATATATATATAATATATTATATATATATATTATATATAAGATGATTTTTTTTGGCTCTCCATGATGTGCCTTATATGATATGATTTTATACATATGATGTAACTTTTGAATTTATTTGATGGATATGGTGTTCATGATTTATGTGTCTCCATGATGATGTATATGTGATACATGCCAGTCTAGGATTTGATTAGCTATGCGATCTACTACCTAATTTTGATTTCTTGGTATATGTGAAAATTGTATATGATCAAAAGCATGAGAAAACATTTGTGAATGTAGGTATTTATGACAAAGGCAAGGGTCATGTACCATGAAGGTTCTATTCAACTGTGATACAACAAGCTATGAATCAAGGAACACATGCATGTGAATGATACCTAGATGGGAGGCATCAGACAAAAGGCCTATGAAGACATAGTATTTGTCTTGATTGTTGCTGGCTAACCTGATGAAAAGCCCATTATGGTGGAAGGGTGTCAGGTCAGAAGAATATATGGCCTAGGCTTCTGCAGCGAGGTTTTACGACCATCGAGAAGTACCATCAATGAACCTGCGATGATAGCATAACGAATATTCCATCTTTGATACATGAGATGAGAGTGATTTTAGTATACATCTGTGATGTGGTGGTCATCACAAAAATGAGTCATGTGCATGTATTTACATTCTAGGTTTGTTTTGAATGTTATGGATATAACCTTTTGAGGTAGAGCCCATTGATATGATCTTTGAGGCAAGTCCCACCAGGATATCTTAACATGTATGCCCCCTTTAGGAGACAATGTTTAATAATGTATGGTTCCTTCCATAATGTTTCAAACTTCCTTGGCCATAAAACTTGTTTGGAAACATCATAGTGAAGGACTAACTCCCCTTTTGTAAATGAATGAGGGGTGACATTATGGTCAAAGGAGGATTTAGTCCTATTTTTGGGGGATTTATTATGTTTCAATGATTCCCGCTGACTTTCGTCAATGTGTTCCAACAATACTAACCTCTGATCTAAAGGTGAGGTATCCAGGAGGAGTTAGATGGCTTAGTATAAGGTAGGGAAATTTCACTCAATGGGTTTTGGGTACGTTTTATGTTCTTTCCACAATTGGCCTCAGAATAAAAATTTTGGGGTTCGGGACAGTGGCTCAGGGAAAAAATTTATGGGTAGTTTTGCAGATGGTTTTTGCACATGGTTTTGGGCATGATGGTTTTTTTCCCATGGTATTTTGTAGATCCAACCAAGGGAGATAATATTATGTTCTAATCTAGGGTTAGTGCATTGGGGTTTATGGATGCTTTGAAATGTATATATATGTATTGTAACATTGAAAGGAATATAATGAAAATCAATCTAGTAGTCCTGATTTTGGGATCCAGGGGAAAATATGTGTATGTTTGTTTTATGTTCTTACCATTATTTTTATGTTTTAAGAATTCATTTGCAGGTAATTATTGTACATGGTTAAAACCTACGTTTGGTATTAGATCATTTTCAACTTTAAGGGGATGCCTTTACTATTGAGGGGTTTTGTTGGGGCCTGTGGTAGACCTTGTTCAGTGGGAGATTTGTGGGATCGATCCTTGCAGTGAATGAAGATGTTGAATAATGGAAAGATAGAAATAAAGAAATTTAATGGTCATAGTTTTGAGTTGTGGAAGCTCAAGATGGAGGATCTGTTGGTGGACCAAAATCAGTGGATTGTTATAGATTCAGGCATGGAACCAATAGGAATGTATGTAGAAGACTAGGTGAAGTTAGATCAGAAGGTGAAGAGAAAAATACGATTGTGTCTCTTAGATTTAGTATTATTAAATATATCATGGGAATCTATGGTGAAGGATTTGTGGGACAAGTTAGGGACTTTGTACCAATCTAAGTCTTTGGTGAACAAACTGTTCTCGCAGAAAAAGTTGTATGACCTGAGGATGAAGGACAGAGACTCAGTGAAAAAGCATTTGAATGTCTTTAATACTATGGTAATCCAGTTTTTATCCATTGATATAAAAATTTCAGATGAAGATAAGTGCATCAATTACTTATGTTCTCTACCAGATTCATGGGATAGTTTGGTTGTTGCTATAGGTAGCAATACAATTACCTTGAAGTTTGATGAAATAATCTCATTATTGTTGTCAGAGGATATGAGATGAAAAAATATGGAGAGCTAGAATGGAGATGCCTTGTATGTAAGAGGACAATCCCAGAACATAAATAAAAAAAATTCCTCAAGTGGGAGATCTAAATCTAGAGGTAGACCTAAATCTCTAGGAAAACTTGTGAAGGTATATGGAAATCTAGAAAAGAAGGACACTACAAAAAGGATTGTAAATATAAAACTCTCAAGAAAGGAAAGGGCTCTGATGATGCTTATTTTGCAGAGGAAAAAACAACCTTAGATGAAGTTGATGACGTGTACTTTTCCTCTTCTTCAAGTACACATGTCGATCATTAGGCATGGCTGATTGACCCAGGTGCATCCTTTCACTTCACTTCCCATAGGGACTGGTTTTGAAAGTACAATTAATATGATGGTGGTGATGTATTATTAGGGGATGACATGAAGGACAAAATCATCGAATAGGGAAAATTCAAGATGAAGTTGCAAGGTGGAAGGATTAGAACACTTCTTGGTGTTCTGCATATTCCTACATTATCCATAAATCTGATTTCTGTAATAAAGATGGATGATGCATGTGTAAAAATAGTGTTCAAGAAAGATACCTACAAGATGGTTTGGGGAGCACTGGTATTGATGTAGGGAGTTTGCATTGGAACTCTATACAGACTTCTAGGTAGCACTTTTATTGATGGGTTCAATAGTTTTGTGGTTCTTGAAAGAGGAGTAAAAAATTTAGTGGTCTTTGTAGAAAATACCATACTATGGCATCAAAGGCTTGGACATATTAGAGAAAAGGACATTTGAATACTGCATGGTAATGGTATGGTAGAAGGTATGCCTAATTTCTCTTTGTATTTTGATTTTTGTGAAAATTGTGTATATGGGAAGAAGAATTGGGTGAGTTTACCCTATGGAGCTAAAGGTGGAATGGGAGGCATGCATTTGGTCCACATACCATTTAGAAACAACTCTAGTTACTCTTTATCGGAAGAGGCGAAGATGAATGGAGTGTTTGGTAATGGAAATTGATGAACATCACATGTGAAAAGAGCGAACAATATTTTTGGGGTCATATCTAAGTTTAGCTTCGAACTATGGAATGTTGAAAGGAAGCTTGGTAGGCATAAGAGGCCAATTTGGGTTTTGGAGAAGAGGGTCATTCATGAGGTGGCCAAAATAAGGGAGGATCAAACCATCCATATAAGGAAGAAAGGAATGATTAGTGACCATAGTGGTAGAGGTTCCATTGATGGGGTTACCTTGGTTTCCTTCACCCACATTGGTTCCTGACATGGTGGCAGTGTGGGGATGGGAACATGCAAAATAAGAGGAAGAAATTGAAGAATTAGAAGAAATATAGTCAGTATGGGGACTCAATGGAGGAGTAGGAGGATGGGTTTGAGCACAATGAGAGGGAGTAATATGTGCTAATGGAAACTGGGGGAAAATGCCACGAGGTCTCTATGAAAAATGCTGAGGGGGTGCAACGGTTTCAAGACAAAGATGACTCAATATATTAAAGGGTGATGAAAGGAGAAAAGAGTAACAAACAACAAGAAAACACCTAGTTCAGTGGTACCAAGTGTAAACTAACTATAATGGTATGTTACTCTAATTTAAGTAAGCACGTCCTATCAAAGAAAAAGTTACCTCTAGCCTAAAGGTGATCTAAATCCTCAAACAAGTCCTATATCTACTATTTCAGATGGCCTTATGGAAGTATGCTTTTTACTTGACAGAATCTGATCCCCACAAGCAGAGATGTATAGAGAAAGGTGTGGTAGAGGACAACTTCTTGTCCACAACCAGTATTATAGGGTGTTTTCATAATATTTTCCATTAAGGTTACATTTGTCCCACGTGGGTGATAAATTCTTAAGCTTCTTGGTGATCAACCACAACAATAAATTCCCCACCATGGGTTGGGTAGCCCAAAGGAGAACCGCTCACTCTGTGATATATCCTAACCCCCTCTGAATCAGGTTTTTTATGCACTCTAGCTTTGGATCATGGGATGGTTAAGGATTTTAAGCTCTTTAATTGGTCAACATTCAATTTCTCAATGTAAGTGATTAGTGGGTGTTATTGGAAGCATGTACCACTAATCCTACACCTAACTAGAAATATTATTTTGGCCCTAGTTCCCAAGTGGGATTAATCTATGTGATTTGAATTACTAAGGTGTAGTGTTTCAATTATTATCTTAGTAGTGTTAACCAAACTCAATTTCGGTTAGGGTGTGTGTGTTTGACAAATGCGTCAAGTGGATGAGTTAATTGGGCATGTTTTGATGATGTCAATGCTACTAAAAATAAAGTTTATAAACTGTAAATAATAGTGAAAATGCATAGTAAATAATCAATAAATTGAAGCACACAACCCCCCACCCAAGAAGGTAATAAAGAAAAAAAAATATGGAAAGAAAGAAACCCAAGGACACACACAATGGCCAAAAGATATAATGTTTAAGGGATTGGGATCTAGAGGCAAATATTTGTTGAAAATTGTGTAGAAAAGCAACAAAAATTAGAGGTGAAAATGATAGAAAAGGACAAGTAAGGAGCTCCAAAAACCATGACACACAATGGGATCCCAAAACCCTAAAAAATAGTTGCTGAAAGTGTTGCACACTAGACTCCTTGACTCAACAATTCTCTTCCTAAATGGTGGAGGTGTACTCTAAATCAGAGGGGGATTTTTCCTTCCTAAATGAAAAATTACTAAGAGGATCTAGGCCTAGAGGTGTATCATGACATAAAAGGAACCCTTGTCGTCACACACGCAACAATATCGACAAAATTGGAAAAATTGAAAAATTTCTTGAAAATTTAGAGAGTGTGGAAACTGACCTGAAAAGTGCATTGGGTGTAGATTATGGGAAAAAAAAGTGTGTTGGGAACAATTAACGGACCAAAAATTTCACTTTTCTCCCGCTTCTCTTGCTAGGCAAATCAAACCCAGATTGTGTCGTCTCCTACTCAGCGAAACCTGTGACCTATGAAAAGATACAAACCCCAACAAAAGCAGAAAATTTTATAGGAAATAAACTAGATCTAAAAAAAGAAATTAAGAGGGCTAAAAATATCTGGAAAAACGCTGAACATAGTTGAAACAACAATCACCAAGGTTTTGAATTACTACACCAATGGAGTCTCCATTTCTTGACAACTATGTAGTTAATTCCCTAGTGGAGTCACCATTTGTTAGTGTAAAGATTTCAGAGAAGTGTACCAAAAATGCTTCACTTAAGTCATTGGTGGATAGTGACCCTAACAAAAAAATATTGTTGTCTATTCTTTAGATATGCAATGAAAAACATAATAAAACCCCTACAACAAAAGATCATATACAACCCAAAACATATAACAATAAAAATGAAAGTGTAGCAACCCAATGTATCTTATATAAATAAGAAAATTTTATTAATGTAAATGAAACACCTAGTGAGGATAATTTAGAAACTTAGGTTTATATATCCCCCTCTGTGAGATGGGTCCTTTTGATGTCCTTGTGCTTCAACGATCTTTTTCTCTCTCTCAACTTGCAATGGGTGAAATAAAAACAAAAATAACTTGAACTCAAGTGGGAAATCAAATGTGATAAGTTGATAGTGGTGATGATGAGAATGATCAAGGAGAAGAATTAATGTAAAAACCCTCTATTTATAACAAAGTATTGAGGTAAATTAGGAATTAGTAAATAAAAAAATATTATTGACCAAATCGAAATCTAGCTGTTGGGAATACTTTATTATATTTTTTGGAGAGGGAAAAGGTATTCAAAATGGTCAAATATCTTTATTTAGAAAAAGGTTGAAAGTAATTAAAAAATAAAAATGATTTGTTAATCACTTTGTGAGAATTAAGAAAGAAATAATTATTAAATAGCAGTTTAATACCTCATAAGGAAAATATGGAATAAATAAGGAATAATAAATAAATAGTGATTTCTTTAAATATTCCAAGGTGATTAAATCAAAAGTAATTAAGAAATAATTTATCAAATAATGATTTAATAAATATTTCTAGAGAAAATTAAATAAATTATGATTTATTTAATTATTCCCATGGGATTATTGAATTTTAATGAGAAATAATTTAGGAAAAATGTTTCACTAGACTATTTCCTATGGTGAAAGTTTCTTTACCATGGTAAAATTAATCTTACATGGTGTAACTTGATCCACTTAGTAAGAAATGGCTAGGTGATCATTTTTTGGGTGATAATATATCTTTTTAATAAACACAAATGTTAGTTGGCGAGGCAATTGTATACTAATCTTTCAATGTCATCGTGTGGTTCCACATGTGTGAGAAACTTGTTTAACAAACAAGTAAATATTTTGTTGAAATCTTTTACTCTTTCATTGTCTCCCATTGAGATTCCCAAGCTCTTTTAATAACATGGTAGGAGTTTTATCATTAAATTTTTCTTCTTCCAAAAACAACTTCTTAAACTCCGTCCAACTATGGATTTAATTGGTCGGAAGGCTATGATACCAAACCGATGCTCCACCCTCTAAAGTGTATAGAAAAGGTCTACAAGTAACGTCATTGAAACGTACCTCAAGCATTTGTAAATGCATGTATAGATAATCAATATGGTCTTAGGCATTTATCTTCTTATCAAGATCAAACTTTGATAGTAGCTTTTCCTAGTGTTTTGGCATTTTATGAAGATTATTAGGAAGAGCTAGTGGCCCTTGGGCCATCGAATCCAAATCTGCATCAGCCATGTCTTGGTCTCCTTTCTCCTCCTCTTCTTCTATGTCTGAAGAGACCTCTCCTTCATTGTTAAATTATTCATTATAATCAAGATGTTCCTCATCAAAAAACTAAAAATCTCCCCCTTCACTGTCCAAATTCTCCTCCACAGGTGGAAGTTTCCCTTGGTGATTTTTTCTTTCCATGGGATCAACAAAATCCTTAAGGGCCATGATAACCAAATATTCCACTAATGAAACCAATACACCACTAGGAGTTGTTTCCTTTTTTACAGGTTTGTAAGGTAGAATAGTAGCAATAGGGAGTAAACCAAGAGCTCTTGCAAACTGATGAGTAATAGGTTGGATTTTCATGAGTTGATCATAAGTAACTTCAAAATGTTGTCCCAGACTAGGGTTGAGAAGTGTCCTATCTCTCATAAGTATGAGTTGGAGTGGAAATTCGAGCATTACTTCCTTGCATGGATGTTTTCTTGTTAGGATGTGGTGAGTTATCAACCATAAAAGGGTGATTTCCCTCCTTCTAGTGCCATAATTTTGATGGTGTTGGAACCTACCATCATGTATGGGGTCCCCCCAAATGTGAAGTCCCAATTAGACCTCACACCATTTGGTGTAGGAAGCCTTCCAGAAATAAGGCTCAACTTCAATTTTCTTAAGGATTTTCCTTGGCTGCAATGTTTAGCACAACAGAGTAATGTACATGTACTTTTGAATGAACAAGTGAGTATGCCTTCTAAAATGCTCAGTTGTAGAATGTATCAAGGTCCTCTAACTAGAGGGAAATGAAAGCGAGTCTTTAAGAGAAGAGTAATAGTACTAATATAATAAAGAAACATGGAATATATATAAAATAATTTTTAATAAACTAGTGAAATAGTTCACATAGAATTAAAGATCCTTAAAACAAGTACAACACACATTCAATATGATAAACACCAAAGCCACCAAAATAGTTCAATTTCTTTAGTGTGAAATAAAAATAACATATACCATAAACATTCAAAGAATAGTCTTACAACATTTACAACATACACATGAAAGTGTGTTGGCTAAATGAGCTTCAAGTATTAAGTGAAGATACATTGATACAATGAACCCCACTAGCTCCAATAATGGAGTGTTAGATCTACCACCTACTCTCTAAAAGAACAATCTTCCTCCCTAATGCCTAGTTGGAGAATCCAGGGTGAAAATTCCTTTTCTTGAACCATGAGGGTGTATATATAATAAATGGGGTGACTCTCCACCTCCCATGTGATTCTTGGATTCCCCTCATGTCTTTTTGAATTCCCATGAGACTGTGTGACTTCTATATTACTTTTCACCTTCTATGGGTGACTCTTGGACTTCCACTTTACATTTCTCATTTATTGAAATTACTTAATTACATCCACAAATGATGTTTCACATGGTGACTCATATGACCCTTGAAATGACACTTTGACAAGGCATAACTTGACACTGATGACATGAACTTTTTGTTAATGTGGCAATGCAAAGTTTGTTCTTTTTCTTCTATCTTTGTGTCTTCATGAAAGATGATACATGGTATTCCTCTTCCTCCTCCAAAAGGCTTGAGAATATGGAGTCTTCACTATGATCTTGATCTTTCAGATTCCCTCACAATTCACTATCCCCTCATCTTCTTGTTTAATTATCATCTTGTCTTCATAGCTTCCCAAGTTTCTTCTTGCACAGTCCCCTTCCCCTCATTTCTGAGCATAATATTTTTATGTGAAGATATAGTATCTACAAGTGAAATTCGCTCATGACAAGAATACATCAATCCAAAAATATCCTAGTCTAACTTTCTTCATGAAAATCACTAATTGGCCTAGAACTGAGCACTGGACCAAGAGAAAGACTCAAGGATTCTGCATTGCACAGTTCTAAAGGAAAAAAATGATGGATTGAGGCTTGCAACTGTGCAATGCATATTTCTAGAAACCTGAGAGGTAATATTACGTAGTTGAGGGTCACAACGAAAAACTATTTCCCACTATAACTACACAATGCATAGTTTTGGATGGAGAATAGGTAGTTGCATTGCGTAGTTACATAGTTCAAGGAAGTAGGGAGATAGAATTTAGACTAGGATTGTGAAATGCACATAAAGAGAGGGGTTGGGACGCAGGATTGTGTAGTTTTGGAAGTCAGAAGGCTAAGATTAAGCATTGTGACTACACAATGTGTTGTCCTTGTAGGTAGTGAGTGTGCATTATGTAGTTCTAGGAGGCATGGATGTACTGTTGAGGCTTGCAACTACACAATTTGCAGTTTAGAGAGGTAGAGTGAGCTTAGGTTGGCCGGGCATGAAGTCTTCAAAAATTTGACTAAGTGTGGAATCAGTAAGGAAAATATTAAATCAAGGTAGGACTTGGATACGACCACACAATCATAACCATCAACGACACAAGATAGAACACTCAACACTTAGAAACAACACGACGCCCTTAATGATACATCAAAATGAAAATTTCCTCCAAGTGCGACACTTAAGATATACTTTGTGACGACAATGATGAAACTAGTATGACGGTGCATAAAACTTTGGGAATGAGTCTAGTACAAGTCTATATGATAGATATAACCCATTGGTGCCAACATTGCCTCTTGAAATAGACCATGACTCTGATTTCACAATGTGCAACACTTCCCATGCTAAAAGACAACACTTAGGTTTTCTTCCAAAAGGGACTAGAAAACTTAGATAATTCACATGGAATTAATATTATCACTAGAAAAAACAACTTGCAACATCATAGTAGGATCTAAAATTTAGATGTAGACCAAAATTGTTTTAGAGTGTTTTAGCAGCGACAACACCTTGAAATACGTCAATATGTCAAGCTTTAGCCCCTTCTTCAGATTCTCCATCAAAAGTTTGGAGTTATGATCTTTTTAAATTACCCTTGCAACTGAGATGTAGCCCTTTTATTCTTAGACATAAAGGTACTAATACCACACTTTGGCTCCTTCTTTTCATTAAATTTAGGTGTGTGACTTTTAGTGGGAGTTATAGACTTAGCTTTGTCAGTGGATTCACTTCCAAGTCTTTTCCTATGAGTTTTTCTAGATTTTCTACTGACTGCATTTTCTTCCAATCTTCTGAGTATGTAATCATTGATATCCTCTTGTTAACCCTTTGCTTTAGACATTTTTTATTGATTATATTTAATAATGTCTAAATATTCCTTTAAACTACAAACTACTTGTAGGGTTTCAGATTCATGATTATCTATATTACCAGTTTCTCCTCCCATCATTCCTAGTTCAATATTATTCTCCTCACCTTACCTAGGGAAACCTAAAGAACTATGTCCATTGTTATCTTCAACCGTTCCTAAAAAAAATCATTTGTTTGATTGTCTGTATGTCACACAAAAAATAATATTTCAGTTTGAGACACATAAAAGACCCAATGTTATAACCTACAACTTTGATACCACTTGTAATTGACCTACTTAAACACCCCTAATTAGCTAACTTGAACCAACCTTATATTAATACTCACTCTTGAAATAACATTAACAATTGGATGTAGTCAATTTAACATCAAGTAACAAAATAAAATAAAATCTTTATCCTCCATCATATATAAACAAAAGCTTTCTCCTCTTATTTACATTCTTACATTTCTCCTTATTTCCAGCATACTTGAATTGGTCACCAACAAACCTACTCAACTTGACGTCATTCTTTCCCACTTGATCAATTTGTTTTTTATTTATTTTCATTCTATTTCTAATTTATGATCCTAATACTATTGTAATCGTATTGGAAATAAACATTGATTTTCATTAGCTTCCTTATTGGAATTTCTATGATCACCCATCTTATTTGTTTGTAATAAGAAAATAAATTAATCTAAAAGAAATATCATTATACTAAGTTGCTACATGTTTACTCCATTCTTATTACGTTTATAGCCTAAAAATATTACGACCCTTATTCCTTAGACATATATATTATTTCACCCGTAAAAGGATAAACTATATAGTTTTCTTTTTTATTCAAAAGTGTTCAATTGTACACAAGGTTTATATAAATTTAGTATTTTGGATCAAGGTAATATTATTGGTATTATAATTGTTATCATGACCACAGAGTAAATATTACACCTTGTAAAAAAATTTTGTTTATATGAATATACATTGATACAACTCTGAATGTTTTTTGGTTATACATTTTCTTTAACATTGCACCTTGTTACTTTAGCGATGGTTTATATAATAATTTTTTGTGGTACTGATAGCATGCTTTAATTATTCCATTTACAAGTTCCACTTACCCCCATATGGAACTAACACTGGGACTCACGATACAAGTTATTCCTACACCAATGGTTGCAATAGAAGCTTGATCAATAATAGTTTAGGTTGTTAAGGTTTCTGTTGGAATAATTCGGAATAAGGAATTATTGAGATGGGGTGAATCAATGAGGTGTTTTTTTGTTTTAAATTTAATTTTTATTTTTCAATTTGGCAATTTTTCATATAAGATGTGTAATATATTAATCTTTCTTTACCTTATTATTTATAATTATATAATATTTAGATCTAAATCTTATTAGTATTTAGTATTATTTATAAACTCCTAACAAATGTTTTAAGTTATTCTTAACCCTTTATTAATTTATGAGTATTCTTAAATGATATTATCCATATTCCTAATCACTATTTTATAACTAAATTTATAATACTAATTAATTCCTATCCCTTTGAGATTAGTTTTAAAACCTGCTCTTACCATTCTTTACCTTATTCGCTTATTATAGAGATTATGTTAGAACTAATCCTAATAACCTTATAACCTAATTATTATTTAATATTGCATAACAACTATTTATAATATTTATAACTTATTCGTAATCCCCCTTATAACTTTATTATTATTTAATAAAAACTATTTTTAATAACTTATTCTTAACCCCCTTTATTAATTTTATTAACATTAGTACTCCTAACATCTATTTTATAACTAGATTTAGAATATTAAATAACTAAATTAAATCTACCTTTTTAAAATTTTATTTACTTATCTAACTAATCTCCAACGACTAGTTTTCAACAACTCACCTTGGGCAATGATGCATCCTTGCTATTTATTCATGAATATTATATGATTTTTTCACCTTGTCTTGAGGTTGAACCACAATAGTTGGTTCAAAACGTTGACCAAATCCTAATGATGTGATTAATCCAAAAGACATTTATCTATAAAGTAGGTTTTTCTTTTTTCCCTCTAACATTTGATGATGTAATCTAATCTCATTTTACAATTTCCACTATTATTTTATAATATTACTTAGAAGTCCCATTTTAGACCTAAAAATTTCTCAATGTCTACATTTTATCATTTGATGGTTGCAAGCTCTTGATTTCTATCCAGTAGTTTTGTTTTCATGCTTTCTTTTTTCATCTTCCACCTGAGCCCGTTCAGGTGTTTGGAAATGCACTGTTGCAAACATCTTTAACTTCTTTCTGAATTTTTGAACTTCTGAATTTCTACTTTGTAGCAGAGCTTGAATTTTTGTTCGATCTTCAGGATTTATTCCTAATTTAATGATTGATTTTTTGAGCTCTTCATTTTGGGTATACAGGGCTCCAAAATTATCTCTCTCCCATTTAATATGATATATCACCTTTTCTAAAAGTTCCTCTTCTTAATTAGGTTCCAAATAAGTCTTTCCAAGGTAATTATAGATCAAATCACCTATGTTCCTCTATAGATTTATCATGTCATGCAAAGGAATATATTTGGTATTCAAAAATAAATTTATGGTATTGAAATTGATGCCTGATAAAATAGACTGAGCATATGGGTCGATAAGAGATAATTTCAATTGATTCTTCTTAAGATCCATGGTTGAAAGAAGTATACTTTGATAGTTTGAGGCTGACTAGGCCTCCAACTGAGTTGCAATATTACTTTTCACTTTTAAAATTCTCTCCCCAATCTACTGAAAATCTATTTGCAATGCATTAATGGAAGAAGAAGCTTCCTCATAATTAGGAATTGGGGATGAATTTAAAAACTTTGTATCTCCCAATTTTAGTTGGAAACATACTTCATTTGAAGCCTTTCAACCAATTGAGAAAGAGATTTTACTTCAGTTTCTCCTGCTTGAACCTTGGCTTTTTTTGTTGGATTGTGATTCGTCAATAGTAATGTCCATAAAATATGAAGTATTCCTCTTTAAACCATTTTCCTTGGGAAGGGGAGTTTCTACATTTATATTATGTTGTTCATTCTCCATACCCAAATTTTCTAATTTCTATAACTTTGAATTTGCTACACAGATGTATGGTGCACAAGTCATTTCCATTCTCCTTTTTGAAATTTCTTGATGAGGATCATAATTCCATTTTTCTCCTTTCTCAAAACTTAGTTGCTTCATCATCTTTTCAATTTCTTTTGTATCTTTTCTATTGTTCACAATAAAATGACGACTTGTTCTAGGAAGCTTGAATAAAAATCCCTTGTGAGTTGGAACAAAACATACTTGCTCTACATTCAAGATTTGTCTAATGAATTCCAAAGCAATGATTCTCAAGCGTACAATTGTAGGAAACCTGTAGGGTGAGGTCTTTGCTCCATATAATCTTATTTCCAAATATTTTTAAAAAATGTACCATTCACCAACCCTAACATCTTTACTCAACTACAACAAATATTTTTCTTGTGGAATAATTATAGGAGTAGGTTGATCATTCATAATCTTATATACAATTGACATCAAAGAAGCTTTGTAATAAGAAAAACCTATGTTGTTCTCTTTTATTTTGATAACACTAGTCCAATCAATGACAAACTTTTTTGCTTATTACATTGATAAATATTCAACCCCAACTCAATAAATGGATTGGCATGATGGTATAGGAATGGGTAAACAAGAAGGAATGAATATCTAAAAGATCCAGTGATGTTGAAATTTTGGAATTGAAGGTTAATAGAATGCTCCCAATAAGATGGAATGTCTAATACAATGTTTAACTACATCATTAAATGGAAAAACTCTAAAGCATGTTGATTGATGATATTTGTATCATATTTTCCTAAGATACCCATAATAACTGAAAGAATTTGTGTAGCAGCCTCTAAAAATAGGGTTACAAGAAATTCAATATTTGTTGGAGGAAGGGTAGAGTTTGGAGGAAAAATGGTTTCAAATAACATCTTCTTCTCCTCCTTAGAAAGAGATTGATAAATGGCTAAGAAAGATTCATCTATAAAAGTGGTATAAATATCAGACTTTGGAAAATTTAGGACTTGGTGAATCAATCGAGCAGAGACTTGTAAAATGTTCTCACTTAAAGAATTCATTATGAAATTTTGTTGGGGGTAAAGAGATGATGTCAATCGACCGATTAATTCTAGAAAATTATAAGTGCGGTGAATAATCAAAACACAAAAGTTGGACTCAACTGCTCGAAAGGAGTCCTTTGACTCAATTTGACTGGTAATTAAGCTATGATGGATTTCTATGAGGTTTAGTCAACATACAGGGTCAAAAAGGTTCCTATCCATGTCCATTAGAGGAATATGTGTGGTAAACACAAAAAGAGTTGTTTTCCTAGCCATTTTGGCACTTTGTCCTTTAATTAAAAGTAAGGGAGATTGGTTAATGTTGTTACCAGGACTTAAGATGGTCAGTGTCACATATTTGAACCAGGGGAGAGAGCGATATTTTTTGGAAATGGAGCAAATGACGAGCTGAATGGATTTTATTTCTTAGCATGGAGGGAAAACACAAATATGAATACAGACAAGAGTGACGTAGAAAGGTGAACTAGAAGTGAAAGATGCCATGGAGGGGAGGTAAGTTGGCTCGCTTACTACACACTCGCTTGTCATCATAAGTGATTTCCATAGAAAACCTTTTCTTCCCTTAGGGGCTCCCATGCCAGTAAGAGGTTTTCTCTTGGGAGGTAGCAAGGAAAATCTAGACCATTGATCTCCTGATTGACTATTTTGGGAAACATTCTCTTTGGGGCTCCTCCTTGAATAGCCTTCAATATACTCATGTTGTTGAGTTTGTATATGGGCACATATTGATCTAAACATATAGTGATGCACTTGCAACATATACATTTCTTAACTCTCTGTCTTTATATACATGTGTGGGGTCGCCCACCATTCAAATTGTTCATATAACCATGTTCCACTTTTAAAGGTTTAGGCCTGAAATGTTAGGCTTACATCAAATATAAAACATAAAAACTTTATATATATGTATGTATTATATAATATATATATATATATATATATATAATATATATATATATATATATATATATATATATATATATATATAATAAATATATATATATATATAGTATTTCTTTTTTGAAAGACAAAATGAAAAGTGGTTGTAACATTGGTTCCATCTAGGGATAACGTTTTGAAAACTAAAGGCTAAGGACCGAAGATCAATGTCTTCACCTCAGGTATGGAGTCATATTGTAGATCAGACAATTTAGTAAAATAAACACACCATATAATTATAGTGGACTCACCGATATTTAGAATGAAAGGAGCATATGAATTCAATGCTGAAAATAGTGTTTGAGATACTACCCATTAATAGGTTGTTGTAGCAACTCACCATCAATATTTTCCAAAAGAAAAGTGTTGTTACCTCAGAGTTCAACTATCTTGAACAATCCAAACCATAAAGTATAAAACTTTTTGTGCTTCCCCTTGTCCTCTCCCCTAACATCCCATATGAATACAAGGTTTCCTTACTAGAATAATCTGTCTTTAGCCTTTTGTCAAACACAGTGTTCATTTTTCTCTTGATACTTGATCAAATTTTAATTTACTTGCTCTTTGTTTTCATGTAATTCTGCCAACTGATTTATTCTTCTAGTCAATGGATTTGGTTCTTCCTCTGCATCTTGAATTAGCTTAGCTATAGGTATAGCTAATTGACTAGGGGATAAAGCTACAATGCCATACACCATTCCAAAAGGAGACTTTCCAATGCATCTTTTTTTCATAACCTTATTTTCCCAAAGGGAAAACTTCAATTGAGAATCCCAGTTCTTCTTATTTTGTGCAATAATAGTTTCAAGAATTCTTACCAAACTCTTATTGGAGGACTTAGCTAGTCCATTTCCTTATGGATAATAGGTAATGGAATGGATGAGTATGATATTGTATTTTTGGAAAAATAAATGAGATTTGCATATTTCAATAACTGGGAATTATCGATTACTAGCTTCTTTGGACAACGAAACCTTGCAAGAATATTTTATTCAATAAATTTGATCACTATTGAATCAATTGCTGTCTAGGTAGGAATGACCTCTGCCCATTTTGAAAAATATTCAGTAGCAATAAAAATTTGTTTGTGCATACCACTGGATGGTGGGCGAATTTCATCTATGAAATCCAATCCCCACTGTCTAAATGGTTTTTCTAGAAACACTGGAATTAAGGAGACAACTTCTTCTTTTCAACAAAAAATTGGTACTCTTTACAAAATTTCACCAATCTATATACACCAGATAACACTTTTGACCAATAAAAACCAACTTTCAGGATTTTATGGCTTATGACGCTACAACTATAGTGTCCCCCACAAGAACATCCATGAAACTCATTAATGATTTTGAAGGATATCCTCCTTTATCAAACACAACAACAACACCCCATTAGGATCTTTTGAATACAATTGACCATTAGAAATGACATATTTATGGGCTTGCATTCTCAAAGATTTATACTTTTCTCTGTCAAAATATAGTGGATAACTAAGAAATAACTGGTAACAGACAATACAATTGTATATTTTAAAGAAATCTTGTATATTCTTCCCTAAATTTATCATTCTCGATCTCAACATTTAATCCAGGATTATCAACCAACAAATTAATGGCAGTAACTTGAAAATTTTCCTCGGAAAAAATCTTGGCTAGGCCTTATCCTTTTATTAATTTGGTTGGATTCATGTCCATATCGTACTCTTGTATATTCGTGATTCACTTCCCTCTTTTACCTTCAATGTCTCCTTGTGTTAAAACATCTTTAATTTCTACACTAGGAACATAAGCTATAAATTTTTACTGCAAAATATATGTCATGTATGCCTTTAATGTCTTGACAAGGGCATAAGCCTATTTTTCTAGGACATTATATTTGAATTCAACATCCCTTAGCACCTAGTTGAAAAAATCCACAAGCTTCTCTTTCTCATATTTGTTTTTTTTGCAACAATGGTAGGTGATGCAAAATAAAAAAAATGAAAAGTTTTTCATAATTTGGACTAACCAAAATAGGATCTTCACCAAAATCCTTTTTAATTCTTGAAAAATATTCTCTGGTTTTAGGTGTCCACTTGACTTCCCTATATTTTTTAAGCATATAAGTAATTTCTTTTATAATTTCTATATAATTAGGAGAAAACTTCAAAAAATAGATTCTTCTAAGGAAATTTTGAATTTCCTTTCTGTTTCTAGGTAAAGAAATATTACTAATCACTTTTACTCATTTGGGGTCAATATTTACTCCCTCCTTTGACACTATATGTCTAAGTAATTTTCCTTCTCTAAGAGAAAAAATGATTTCTTTGGATTTAAGGACAACCCATATTTTCTGCATTTTTCAAGGGCTATTGTAGGTGATCCAAATGCTAATCATCTGATTTTGAAAAGATAGTTATATCATCAAGGTAAATGATCACAAACATGCCTTTTTCTCCAACGAAGGTTATGTCCATGGCCCTATGGAAAGTGGTGCATACATTCATGAGGCCAAATGGAATCTTGGCATACATGAAAGTGCCCTAGGGTGTTTCAAAGGTTTTCTTTTTCTAGTCATCTAGATGTACAACAATTTGGTTGTAACTAGAAAAACCATCTATCATTAACAACCTTGTGGATCCCACTACCTTTTGCAAAAAATAATTCATTTTAGGCAAGGGGTAATTATCATTCAAGGATTCCCTTCAAATTCTTGAAGTCCACACACAACCTTATTTCCCAATTATTTTTTTGACTAGTACAAGATTTGTAACTGAGTCTCGATATCTTAAAGGGATAATAATTTACGCCTGAAGTAACTTCTAATTTTTTTTTTTTTTTTTCTCTATCACATGAAGTGATAGATGATTTATTTGTCTAAGACTTTTCTTATATGGATTCATTCCGGTTTTTATTGGAATTTTATGTTGAATAATATATCTATTATATTCCTTCAATTCTTCACAAGACTAGGCAAAAAATATCAGAATATTTTTAAATTTTTTTATATTATACCTTTGTTTATAATAATTTTGAATTATATTTGCCAATTTGATTATTTTGGGTTGCTTCTTGATGGGTCCCATCAATAGGTATATTTTGAGGCCCATTGTGTTATCCTCCATCCCTTAAACTTTCTTTTTCTCATATCAATTTACATTTTTGGCCATAATGTGCTTAATAGGGAGACTAAAGGTTTCATGTCATATTTCATGGCATAATATGGTTAATATGCAGGAAAAAGAAGCATTTTTGGAGACATTTACCATGCAAGGGCTCATTGGAGGCATATAGAGAGAATATAGGAGGCTTTTCCGCTACATTAACTCTCCAACTCGACTTGAGTCCAAACATTCCTCACCAAAAGCTCAAATTCCATTGGCAATCGATGAAATCAAGTGCATGTGGAGATCTAAGGGAACTAGATCCACCAATTTCGAGATTTTGGAAGAAAGCATTCCTCCTCTCAAGGGAGATTTCCCTTAGTCACTTTTTGTATAAATAAAAAGGCCTAAGGGGTCATTAGGATTCAAACTCTTGGAGCTAGGAAGAGTTATTAAAGGCCAAGTAGTTGAGACTATTATCTCCATTTTGAGATTATGTATTTTCACTCTATATTCTGTTAATGAAATGCCTTTTATTGATCTACACTTGAGTAGGGCTGGAACTCTTGGGTTAGGGCCCAACCCAGAGGCTTTAGTCCCTCTCATGTATTTTTACTTTTTCTTTCTTGTTCAATTTTTCATATTTCTTTCTTTGTTTAAGTAGGAATTAGACTGCAAAAATTGTAGTTGCAATTTTGCTCACCACCTCTCTTGTGGGAAGTGTGGTTGAATAGTCTACAATCAGAAGCCAAAAATATGTGTTTATGATTCCTTGAAAATTCCTAGGATTTTGATTGAAATTATTTTGCATGCTTGGTTTCTGTATATTAGAAGCTAATATCATAATTTGGAAAAGAGATTAGATGCATGTTGTAGGATATATTAGATCTTGAAGAAATAAAATTCAACTCATCCTTTCCACTTTGATTACTTTTACTCTAATATTTATTAATAAACGTATGTCCCTGATTGCTAGTTTTGAGGATCTTCCAGTGACTTTTAGGGTTGGCACACTCATCCACATCCACCTAGACATTTTCATCCTCATCTTGCACAACTCATACTACTCTCAAGCTCTGCCATCGAAATCATATTTTTAGAGCCAATCAAGGACACCGTGTGTTATAGATCCATGTGGGAATATCAATCCCATCATCCAGACCAATGTTTTAGGGCTCATCAAACCCTAATTTCAATTGCTACATGCCCTAAACAAGTCAACCTTTTGAATGCCTCCTTCCGAGACAGTTTCATGGTCTGAAGACATCCTGAAATGAACTATAAAGGGACCAGTGCAGGTAGTACCATGCAAGGGTGTGCTACAAAGTAGTTAAGTTCATGCCAGGGTGCTGTGTAGAGCACTTAGACCCTCTTTGACCTGCACTAGGTGAGTTTGAGCGAAATTCACATTGGGTTTGGGGAATATTCTTATCTTCTGGAGCCTTCTAGAAGATTCCCACACTTATCATCTCCTATGAGCTCGAAAATGGATAAGGAATGAGCTAAGATACCTCCTATCCTCTCATCCCTTCCTCCATGGAACTAATTCTAAGTATAGAAGGCCATTCAATACCCTCATTGAGGACAAAACCTCCTCCATCTTCCTATAAAATGAGCACTCATCTAAGTGATCAAGGGGCTGGACTTTGATGAATTGTAAGGAGATAATGTTAGTTTGAGAATTGAGACTATTATAAGTGTCGTTATCATGCTGAAATGTTATGCTTATGATGTGATGTGGATGGAACCAAAGATGGAGGAGTGACTTCGAATCAGGCATCATGGTTGTAATTCTTCCTTCTATTCAATAAAGTATTTACACCTTTTTCCATATGCTTATCTTGATATGTGATGTTTATGTGTGTGAATGTATCTAATTCCATTTACTTGTAATCAATGGATCTTTTGCATTGCTTGGTTCCTTGTCTTATGTTTATGTTTATAAGTACTTCTCAAGCATGTTAAGTATGGGAAGGAGCGACAGGACTGATACAAATGAGACAAGAGGAAAGCGAAAGTAAAAGTAGGTGCTCTCATTCTCTTTGTCTTACCTATTGTTTATAGAAAAAGGTTAAAGTGCTTTAAACTATTGTTCTAGATAGAGCTACTTATCTAGGGAATTAGTATTTATCTGTAGATACCAAATTCTTCATAACAAATTGGCGACTCCACTTGGGAGCAATCATCATTCCAAGTAGCTTATCCACATCCTAGGACACTCTAGCAGACCTTATTGCCTTTCATTGATTGTATTTCAGCCTTGTTGAAGTGAATTTTGGTCAAAAACTATGTTTAGTTGCCTCTTGAAATGGCTTATTGTCACCAGCGTAGGCTTGTGAGGGACACAATGCACCGTAGAGCACCCTTGGCTTAGGGACAGTGCTCTAAAGTGCACTGTCTCCCATTCAGGGATGCGTTGATCCTCGTTGGGTCAATTTTCCACCTTTGGATAGGGTTTTTTTTACCAAATTTATTTTGTTTGATTGCTTGCTGAATGATCAATGAGTGTCATGTCTCTAAAATCAAGATTGTATCTCCTTTTCTAGCCCTACTTTGACTTGATTGTTTAGTGTTTCTTAAATTATTTCTTTATCACTATAAATTCATTGTCAAAGTTAGATTATAGTCGATTAATCTTTGTTCAAAAGAAAGTGTCATAAAAGTCTTCATTTCTTTTGAAACAAAACTATTGTAAAGTCTTCGTTTTTGTAAAAATATTGATTGATTGTATGTGCATAAGTTTGCTTTTGTTCATAATAACATTAAGGGAATTGAAAAGAAAAACTTGCATTGTGCGTTGAAAAATTTTGTGTGTGCTCATAGGAATAGTTTAGGGAAATTGCATTAGATTGTGCTCTTTGCTCTTTGATTGAAAGAAATTTGATTGCTCTATCCCTATTAGCTAAGATTTTCATTGCTAAATTGAATGGAAAGAATGCTTAGCATGTTAGTTACATTCTAGGAATTGAAAATACATCACATGGTGAACCTTGAAAGGAAAATTCTTAATCAAGATCAACTTAAAATTAACATCAATTTACCTAATGGAGAATTGTCATCTAACGAATAACATATAGAGGTTCTAGGCTAGAGACGTGTTCCGGTGTTGTAAAACATAGCAGTTGTCGCTAAGCTTGTCTACAATACATCCCAAGTGTGATATCTCATTCCATGTACGTGAGTATATCATAGCTTGTCCATGTACCTTCGGGTATATAGGGTGGTGTTACAGTATGTAAAGTATATGGGAATGCTCTCACTATGCGATTTTACATTAGACAACGCTAATACGGTTTGGGCCTCCACGTACTTTCGTGTATATATGGGAGGACTACATTAGGTTGCTATCCATCCATAGGTAACTGAGTCAGCTGCCTTGTACACTGTGATACACCGAACATAGCATTCAGGGAGTTTGCCTGCATGTATGTTAAGTCCTTGGTTTACTGAGCCAGTATATTGCAGTTCACAGTTACTTAGTAATCCTTTTGCCTAGATTATCCCTTTTTTGTTTTGTTATGTTATTTTGATTAAAATATATTAATTGACCATAGATAACATCCTCCACATCACTCCTTAGTTTATCTTAAGTTAAGACATATGTCAACAAAGTCGGAGTCCACCGATCAAGGAATTCCTTTTGATGGGAATCCTAGTACTTTTCCTCCTTTTGGAAATATTGGTGCTCCTTATATGGCTACATTATCCCTTCTGGGAGTTACCATCAGCTTTCCAGTATGGTTGTTCTCAACCTCCTTGGCCCTGCAACTAAATATTCCTACAACTGGACAAAATCAACCTCTACTTGATCCTAAAGTTGACCCTTTTCCTTCTTCCTCCGTTTTTTCTTCCTCCCCTTCTTCCTCTTTGCTTGGTGAAAGTATTGACACTAGTAACCAAGTGGCTAAGAAGAATAAGGAAGTGAAGAAGAAGAAGAATAAGAAAATTCAGTAGGGAGGCAACCAAGTAACCATTGCTTTGAATGCAACTTCTGATGAGAAATCATCTGATAAGCCTCACAAAGTTTGATATCCATGCAAACTTTGTTCGAGATACCATCTTCTTTGAAATTGTCTTGGTATTCCTCAAATCTTAGAAGAATGGTATTGTTGTTCACATCATCATGTGCCATCAAATTCTAGAGATCATGCTGGTGACACACCATCAACTAGTGGTAGTAAAGTTCATGGAAAGAAGGGAAAAGTTAAGTTTCCCTGTAGGTTATGTGAAGGGAATCACCCCATTCACCTTTGTCCCTATTTGGATGAAGCCAAAAAAGTGTTGGATAACCGTCTTGATTGTCCGCAACGACTTCCATCTGGTTATAGGAGACTCTCCCAAAATCATTCACTATTTGATAAAGTGACTAACCTAAATCAACCATTGGTCCAACCCACTCTCTCTGAATGTGAATCCATGAGTCTATACTTGACCAATCATAGGTCAAGGAAACAGTTGACTTGATTTCACCTTCAGTTAATCGTACCTTTCTTGTAGAGATTGAGTATGATACCACCTAGGTTCTTTTTGTTTCTTCATATTCCGATGAGCTTGGAGGCAACCCTCCTATTCCATCAAGACAGGAGGAAAATCCTCCAGTTTTCGTAACTCAAGGGGGTGATTCTCTCATTATTAAGGTCCCCCCTCCAAGTAGTTTGGTCACTTCCTTTGACTGGAACCGACTAGCAGGATGTCTTCCTTCTTATGTGCCTTTCCAGATCATAGTATAGGTTTGTAATATGATTTTACCTAGCATTATTATAGATGAAGGTGCATCCATCAGTATCCTTTCCTCCACTGCTTGGCAAGCACTTGGTTCGCCGCCACTTGTGCCTATTACCCAGAATTTGTTGGCTTTTAACAGAGGAACTAGTCAACCATTAGGGATCCTTCTGTAGTTACCTATTACTTTGGGAGGAAAAATTGTTTATCTCAATGTGATGGTGGTCCCATGACCTTTATATTACAATTTACTTCTTGGGCGTGACTATGTTTATGACATGGGAGCTATAGTTTCAACACTCTTTTGAGTGATATGTTTCCCGCATGAAGGCAGAATTGTCACCGTTGACTAGCTTTCATTTCTCAGTCCAAATATGACTTCCAGTCAACCATCTTCCCTAAATGGTCCTTTGGTACCAATGATATCATCCCCGCCATGGGTTAATTATGTGGCAACCCATTCCATGCCTACATCAACGGACGATCAATTCCATGATGTTGTACATTATGTACTGGGGGCATTGGAACCAAATCTCTCCTTCCAGAGCATTGTTCTCCCATATGATGAGAACATCTTATAATTCATGACCTCTTATGGGTCATGAACATAGGAATATGAGGATAGTTCTTTTACTGTGTCAACCTCATCAAAAAATGAAACAGCTCCCATGGGGATAGTTCCTTGTCTTGTGTCAACCTCATTAAAAAATGAAACAAGGAGTATGAGTATAGTTCCTTGTCTTGTGTCAAGCTTGTTAAAAAATGAAACAAGGAATCTGAGCAAAGTTCCTTGTCTTATGTCAAGCTCATTAAAAAATGAAATAAGGTCCCTTGGAGCAAAGTTCCAAGTCGAGTCTTTGAGTAGATCTCGTAAAATCCCAATCGAGTCTTTCACTTGATCTCGTAAATTGACCTTCATTCCATCCACCTAACAGCCATGAGTAGTCTACTTAGGTGAATGTAATGAAGCTTGGGGGGCATGCACCTAGAATCGACTCATCATGTTGGGGGCATGTAAACCAATCTCAAGCATAGTTTTTCATGATTCAAGCTTGTGTAATGAAACTGAATTCAAGCATAGTTCTTAGTTTCAAGCTTTTGTAAAAATGAAATGTAATTCAAGCATAGTTCTTCATTTCAAGCTTGTCTAAAAATGAAACTGAATTCAAGCATATTTCTTCATTTCAAGCTTGTCTAAAAATGAAATCCAAGCATAGTTTTTCATTTCAAGCTTGTGAAAAAATGAACCCATTTCCATTTTAACCCTCGTGATTTCCATTCTATCAACCTTTTCCATCAGATGAGCCTTGGTTTTTCTCCTTCCATCGTCACTATCTGCTTAGCCGATCATACCTTTTCACTTGGTTGTTTTACTCCTTTTTGAGGAACAATTGCAATGAGTGGTCTTATTAGCCAACCTCTTCACATAAATCAAAATGTTCTGAGAAGTTCCAACATCACCGGAACTAGTTTCTGCCCTAGACACCACTCGTTCCTCAAAGTGGAGTTCTCTTTAATCTCTTTTCAGACTCTCGAAATATGAAAATATTACCGAGTGCTTGTACTTTTGAACTCGTTAACGGATTGGAAATGACATCTACCTAGTATAAGTTTAACCCTTTTTCGAGCTGAGATAGATTATTTACGAAAAAAGAATATGTTGACCAAACATGGTCAATAGGTTCTCTCTCGTATTGTTTTATGCTTTTTTGGGCTTGAGAGACAAATCTACGAAAACGAACTTGCGGAGTTTTCTTTTCATCCCTGTTCAAACTCTCTAAACATCAAAAGTACCAAGTTATCTTTATTGTTAAACTTTTTAAAACATCAAATAGTGACAAACTTGTCGATCATGACAAGACTAAGTTTCACCTTCACTAGACTTGTTAAAACATCACATAATGATGGATTCACCTGAAGGGTGAAATTAAACAACAAGCATATGTTATCCTCCTCAAGCTTGATAAAAATAAAGAGGTACTGGTCAGGAATGACTAGGGAAAATGGGAAGAGGGGTAAACCACTTTTGGTAGCAGGTCGCTCTTGAACATGACACTTTCACTTCATCACCGTGACTATTTGGGTTGGGTTCTCAGCTTGATGGTTATCATACCATTGTTCTATCACACCATCCATCAATTTGTTTTGGGTAAATGCTACCAATTCGTTTCAGTGTCGCCAACATGCTCAAGAGAATTCATTCAATTAAAATTAATCCTTTACAATACTCATAAACCTTCATTTCCATGACCACCATTCCTGAAACTTGTGTCGTTAGTCAAATTCCATCCCCAAAATCATTACACTTGTTTCATGTCATTGATGTGGGATACATAAAGGCCTTCTTGCGACAATTCGCTTCTTGTCGACGTCAGCTCATTATCCAAGAAGTTGACTTAGAAACACCCTTTTAGTACCTTGAGGCTTGCATGCATCAATGGCAAGTTTCTCACTTCCGACGATAGCTTGACATCACTAGCCTTTGACCGAAATAATTTGTATGGTGTTCAACATCAAAACATCCATTCACACCATGCAGAATGTATTGTAGTATCTTGAGGATCATTATCATTATCGGTGATTTCTCTCGCATCCGTTAACAACTTACATCATTGGATGGTAATTAGGCGGTGTCTTCCCATGTTTGACTTCAGATCACATATTCACATGGTTAGACTCGTACTTGAGCGAATTATTGAACGAGATAGAAGACCTCGAATCTAGTTTCATCCATCTGGGCTGCAATTTAAAGAAATGTACGAAATCATCCATACAATGGATTTACATTGATGGTCATTCTAATCATGGGTCTATATCTATAGATGAATGTCTATGTACTTATAATGAAATTTTATATGCTAAGCATGGGTATGCCTTCCCTCAACAATTCATGAGAAAAAATCAAAATATCATGATATTATGTGTTGTAATCGATGCAGTTCACCAACCACTTTGGAACGTCCTCATCGCATCATAAAGCATATCACTCAACATTATTATTTTTGACTTCATGCTTTAGGGGGAAGTTGTTATAGATCCATTTGGGAACATCACTCCCATAATCCAGATCAGTGTTTTAGGGCTCATCAAACCCTAATTTCAGTTGCTACATGCCCTAAACAATTCAACCTTTTGAATGCCTCCTTATTAGATAGTTTCATGGCCTGAAGACATCCTGAAATGACCTCTAAAGGGACCAGCGTAGGCAAGCCCATGTAAGGGTGCATTGTAGATTAGTTAAGTCCATGCCAAGGTGCTCTGCAGAGAATTTAGGCCCTCTTTGACCTACGTTGGGTGAGTTTAAGTGAAATTCACATAGGGTTTGGGGAATATTCTTATCTTCTAGAGCCTTCTAGAAGATTCCCACACTTATCATCTCCTATGAGCTCAAAAATGGATAAGGAATAAGTTAAGATACCTCCTATCCTCTCATCCCTTCCTCCATGGAACTAATTCTAAGTATGGAAGGCCATTCAATACCCTCATTGAGGACAAAAACACCTCCATCCTCCTATAAATTGAGCACTCATCTAAGTGATCAAGGGGTTGGACTTTGATGAATTGTGAGATAATGTTGGTTTAAGAATTGAGACTATTGTAAGTGTCGTTATGCTGCCAGAATGTCATGCTTATGATGTGATGTGGATGGAACCAAAGATGGAGGAGTGACTTTGAATTAGGTTTCATGGTTGTAATTCTTCCTTCTATTCAATAAATTATTTACACCTTTTTCCATATGCTTATCTTGATATGTGATGTTTATGTGTGTGAATGTATCTGATTCCATTTACTTGTAATCGATAGATCTTTTGCTTTGATTGGTTCTTTGACTTCTATTGATGTTTATAGGTACTTCTCAAGCATGTTAAGTACGGGAAGGAGCGATAAGATTGATACAAAGGAGAAAATAGGAAAACAAAAGTACAAGTAGGTCCTCTCATTATCTTTTTATTATCTATTGTTTATAGAAAAAGTTTAAAGTGAATAAACTATTGCTCTAGATATAACTACTGATCTAGGGAATTAGTATTTATCCGTAGACACCAAATTCTTCATAACACCCTGGGCATGAAATTTTGTGCAAGATAGGTCTCTAAGGGGTGCTAAGTTTGGAAAAATGCATCACACATCATTCATCCACCCTCATCCACCTTCAAAACACTTTCCTTTCCCTCAAAAATATCTTAGACCCAATCTTGTAGCAAAATAGGGTACTCCTGTAGAAAAATAGGGTTTCATGTAGCACCCTATATCAGTCCTATAGAACTATCCAAAATCACCCATATTTTACCTAAGATTTTTATTTTTGTATTTTGATATTTAATGATGACCACTAGGATTTGAATCCATGATTAGGGAGACCCAAGGACTAATATAGACCCTCCTTCCTCCACTACAAGCACAAAACAACAAATAGAGTTAGGAAGCAATTTTTGACATATGAATCACAATGAGTGTTCTCTTATGCAATGAGTAAAGACCCTATTGTTAGTGTTAAATCCATCTTACACTTAGTGACATGAAGTGAAACTCTTCAATGCAAGTGAATTAGGCTTAGTTTATGAATTTCCTAGTTGTGTGTTATAGACTAAATTTCTTCTTTTGAAGCAATTTGAAATTAGATTAATGGTTTCCATTATGCAAGTAGCATATGGGTTTGATTTGTTTGCAAATAGAGTAGCATGGTTTATTTCTATAACTAGTGTAATCTTTCCCTTTCTTATAGATACAATTAGTCCCTACATCAAATGAATGGAACTTTCATTTATGTAATCAGGCTAATGCTCCTTTCATTGCAATTAGGGTATGTTTTTTTTTCTTTCCACATAAATTATCTTTGTAATTAGTTGAAGGAGTGGTTTATTCTTTCCTTGATTTGATCCAATGACTGAGGGTGACATGAGTAGAACTTGACCTACTGTGCATATATAAATTCCACCTCTAAGTTTGTATGAACCTCAAGTTGAAAATTTAAGTTGAGAGTCTTAGGATTTGCAACATTCTTGATGCAATACCAGGGCTCATCACTGCTCTGCATCAATACTGCAATATTTAATATATTCTTCCCAATTTTCTTGCTTACCTTGGCTAGAATATCATTTTTATCAAACAATATTTTTAATGGCACAAGCCCTTTCAAAATTACATTACCTTTGATTTTTACAATTTTCTGGTCTGTAATTGAATCTTTCCAAGGCACATCTTCTTCAAATTCATGTTCTTCATTTTTTAGTTTCTTCTGCTTGATCAATTTTTGAAGTAGAAAATTCTATTATTACCTCCATAAAATGTTTGATCTAATCTAAATCCTCACATACCTACCAATATTTCACATTAACCGGTATTGAAGGCATGTAACTGACTTCAACTTCATTCCTCAAGCAAGAATTTTGGGGAGGTTTGAATGTACTAGCTGTTAATTTTTCATATTGTTCTACCCTGTATCGATTAGTTTAGACCAATTTCATAGTTCAATTAGAAATATTTCCAATTACAATTAGTATTTCCATTCATCAACAATTATTGAAGATAGAACAATAGATGAAATGACAAAGGAAATAATCAAGACACCAAGTTTGGTCGAAGACTAGGGAAAAACCCCACAAGAGGGAAAACACTTTGAAATTATTCTTTTATTATATTGTCATAAAATGTTTAGTAGAGAGTACAATAAACTCAATACAATATCCAATAAAATAAACCTATACAAATCTGAATAGACATCTAGAGTCACTATGATACAAAGAGAAACCCTTTAACTTCCAGTCGACTATGGTTAACTTCAGTCAAATGTGAAACCCTATCTAAAAACCCCAATCGCTCCCTTTAGTTTGACATGCATGTGACTAAGAATTCCCACTCACTCTCTTGGCCTCTATAAGTGTGTGACTATGGTTGATTTAGCCCAATGAAATGCGAGTGACTAGAAAATGAAAACCCTAATCCGTACTAGTTGTAGACCTGTAACTTCATACCATGTGCGAGCTTCCTCTATCAAACCTGTGCAAACCAATTTAGAAATAAGAGAAGAATATGTTTGGTTGATGTCTAAATGAGATCTAGGTCACCTGTATTTAGAAGCTTTTATGGATGACCAATAATGTCCATTTGATGTTGAGGCAAACTTATCCAAATGTGCATGTGTGGGTACATAAATCCAAAAATCAAATTTTTCTTGTCCAAATGTTGGCTTGAGGGGGCTTGACCCAGGCTCAACGTTAATTAGCCAAACAAATCCCTACACTACTGGCCCTTTCGGCATTAGCCCACAGAGCACAGACCGAAGTCTCCTCCGAAGCAGTATGGGTGGATGCTGGAACCAAGTTTCCGCACCCTAAGATGGTGGTGATGTTGTTAATTCCCTTTATTCCTACCCTCGCATAGATTTCTTCACTTTAGGGCTTCCAATCGAGCCCTCTATTCCGTCCTTCAATACCTCCATGAAAGAGTTCAACTGTCCTTCGTGCAGCCCTAAACTTTGATCTAAACCCTTTCACGCTGCTAGGGCAGCGTGCTGTGCATTAATCGGAACAAAGACACAAAAATTACGGAATACTTATCTTTATTGATATCTTCCAAGCAATTACAGACCCTGCACACACAGCTGTAGGGGTATGTGCACTCAGATGCTAACTTCTACTCTAGGCCTCTGCGCACTTAGCTGCAGAGCCTATACCTATGCTACGACCCAAAACTTAGACTTCCTACTTCAGAGCTATCACTCTCTTACATTGTGTGTCTCCAAAACTACTTAGAGCTTAGCTCTTTTTATACAATCCCATGGTCTGTGGATGATGGGTAGATCTCTTACAGCTGACTTTACTTTATAAAAATAAGGGTGGAAAACCCTTTATGACTTATAACACCTATGCGCTCCACGACCACAAAATGTAGAGTCCTTTACAATTTTATTACACAATCTGACCCAAACATGGGCTTTTAGCCCCAAAACTACCCTTTGGGGGATCTCGTTACCAACAGGCCCCCAACAAAAACATCATGACTCGTCCTCGAGTCACTTTGTAGGTGTGGAGATCTTTTGAGTGAAGTCGTTCCAGCTCAACCTATATGACCGTAACTTCATCCATGCACTAATTTTCCACCTGCTTCACGTCTTCCATTGTCTTCTCGGTCACTGCTCCTACACTGTCAGCCTGAAGCTTCTGTTGTGTTGCCTTTAGAGTCGCAAGCTTGCCTTCGATATTCCCAGTTACTGCATAAGCCTCATCTAGCCAGGGCTTTATTCTCGCCTTGAAAACTGCTTCCTTATGTAGAGCTGTGTCCACCTGTTCCTTCAGCTACTTGGCCTCCTTCAACTTGGCTAGTCTCTGTGTCAGCGCGACAGTTGGCATTGTGTCCTTAACCTCAGCGTAGTGTTGTAGCTCACATGCTTCCATATCTAGCCTTTGTACATTGGGGTCCTCTTGTAAGCTTTTTAGAACCTCAAATGATTGTTTGAAAAGTTGCGTGCAGTCTTCTGCTGCACTGTCCACTGCTGCTACTGCTTCTGTGACAGCGGTCGCTCGTTGTTCCTACTACTACTTCTGTGACACGTGGGTTCCTGCAACCCTGTCTGGAGAGCACCTAGGATGATCTTCTACTGCTGTTCAAACTACTGCAGGGCCTCCATGGTGACATCCAATATAATGTAAATCACCCTATATTAATGTAATGGGGTCGAAAAAGGTCTTGGTCAACTTTGATTTCTTCCTGGGCCCTCCTTTCTCTACCTCTCTTGGGCGCTTGATGCAAGCAAGCATCTCTTGAGTGTTCGCGTCTCGTTGTTCATCTATTTCCTCCTTAGTCTTAGGTGAAGGTGACCTCTCGCCTTTATCAGAGCCTGGCTCTATCCCACCTGTCTACTTCCTTATCTGCTTCATGGCCTCGCGCTCCGCTTGAGCCTTATAAATATCCTCCTTCTTCCTCTTTTTGGCAAGCTATGTCATCTTAAGCTTGGCCTCCTCCTTTTTCTTCTGCGTGGTAGACTTGCTTCCACTCATTGCTAAATCTTTTGTAGAGTGCCACTTTGTTGGCCATTGATCAAGCACTACATCAATGGCATCATCCGTTTCCAAATACGGCAAGCCATGCCATTTCTGCTTAGGGTCTTTGCACACCCTCATGGATACTCGATGGAAGTATAACTTAAATACAGTGTAGCCCTGTAGGTTGGTGTAAAACGTAGGCGATAATCACAGCTTCAGATTGATGGCCATCTTAATGTTCATTTACATCAAAATGAAAAATATCTTGCTGTCCCTTACTTGCTGCGCATCCTTGGTTTCCCACAGTGAAGCGTACTTCGCTACTTCAAGGAAGTTTGGCGCAACCAAAGGGAACTGGCTATCCTCTGGTAGCTCCCACACTACCAGCACAATTGACAGCAAGAGCCATACATAGTGGAATGCCTTGTTGAGCTCTTGTGCTTCATGCCAGTTCGCTAGGAACTCTCCGCAAAGGTAGTTTGACCAGTTGAACTGGACTCCTTTAGTGCACTCTGCTGCGAGCACGACGACAGGCGCCGACACCTCATTGGTGTGGCACATCCTCATTACCTTCCCCACTGATATCTGTGTGGTACCTTCATAGCGGGGTCCCAAATATTGGATATAGCGTATCCGTGTGACTTCTTCACTAGCTTAAATTTTTCATTCATTGATTTTATGAGATCTCGTTCGCCACTTTTTCCACCAAAGATCATGGCCAAATTATCTCCTGTATATGGAAATCGTGTTATCTGATGGATCAACCTATTTATGATGGGTATCAACTCCTCCAACCATAAACACCCATCATGCACCAAGCACAGCAGTTTCTTGATGACCAAAACTGTTACCAAGGTGCAGTTGTAGTGCGATGCCTAGATTAGGTTGAGAAACCCTCCCTTCTCTACTCCCTTAAGCCAGCTCTGTAGCTCCAATGTGGTCATTCCAAAATTCGTGTCAATGATGTAGTGCATCAGCTGCTCGGTTGCCATATCTGGGAACTTCTCATGGCACGCCATGTCCCAGTCTTCAAGTTTCAGCAGCAGCAATGATGCCAAGCGTGGACCATCAAAAACAATGTCATCTAGCAGCAAAGGGGTTTGTAGTGGAGTCTTTCTCTCATCAACTTCCTTCAACACCTTTGACTTAGGCTTGTGCAGAGGGACACACTCTGGAAACCGAGTAATAGGGTCCGCGCCCCGGGTCTCAACTTCCTCTACTTCGACTCCCACATCCTCAACGTCCATTGGGATGTACTCAACATATTCCTCATTTGGTTCCAAATTTATGGCCTTTCCTTTCTCCTGCGTGGTGGGTTTTGGTGGGTTTCTCCTTGGCGATGTGCGCACCGGTATAGCAGGCTGCTTGCCCTTCTTATCCTTCACGGTTTCTTTGTTGGGGGTTAGCTTTGGTCTCGGCATTCTTGGTGATTTAGGGGCCTCAGTGAGCACATCGGCAACCTCTGGAGAAGCCACTTCTTCCTCTATCTCAACTTCCGGCGCTAACTCCTCTCCTACGGTATCTCTAACTTTTGCGGGTGCTGACATGATTTTATATAAGAAATCTTGTGTTTCCATTGGCAAAGTCTCAAATATTTTAGTAGCGATCAGAAGTTCATAGTACTCACGATTCATGTGTGCTTGAGAGCTCAACAACTCAATTCTCAAAATGCCAAGTGTTTTTCGTTGGACAACCACTTGTAATTTATAGGGCATTTTGAATTCAAATCTGTCCGTTCCCCTCAAATTCGGTCCATTAATGCTAGATTTGTGGCATATTTTCAAGGATTTGAGCCATAAATTTCGTCTGAAATGTTGGTCACCCACTCCATTTTTCCACATGTCAATCGTCAAATGATGAACAGTGCCCTTAATGATCATTTTCTGACTAACCTGCATGATTCTCCCTGGGTAGAACTGCACTGTCGCGGACCTTGTGACACTTCCTTGCTTTGTACCATTGTCTAATCATGCAGCTCCCCAACCTATGCAGTGTATTTTATAGTCCCGTGCCTCCTTTCAGCTTCCTGGAGTGCTAAGACTATGCTACCTTCATTTAGTCACATGGTCGGATTGCCAGTGTATGACTTCAATCCACTGCCATTCACCTTTCTTGAGAAGGGATGTCCATTCAATTTGATTAGCTGTACTGCTCCTCCATCGGTAATCTCCTTAATGACATAAGGCCCTAACTAGTGCATCTTGAACTTCCCTGGAAATTTATCAAACTTACTATCATATAACAAAACCAGGTCATTTACCTTAAAGGTGCACAACTTAATATGTTGTTCATGCCATGCCTTTTTGCACTGCTTTTAGACCTGTTGGTGAAATCCAGCTAGAAATCTCTCTTCGTCAAGTTCATATAGTTGTGCGAGCCCTTCCTCTAGGGCTCTGTGATCCATCATACATGTGAGCGTTGTTATGTGTAGACTAGGCACAATATATTCCATAGGCATTACCGCTTCAACACCATAAACAAGCTGAAAGGAGGTTTGTCTAGTCAACTTTTTACATGTTGTTCGATAAGCCCACAATACTGCAGGTATGTGTAGGTCCCAATCACTTCATTGAGCATTAAAAACCTTGGTTAGTGCATTCTCCAACACTTTATTGAATGCTTCCACCATCCTATTAGCCAGCGGGTGATAAGGCGTGCTCTTCTAGTGATATACCTGAAATTCCTCTGTTAGCACACTGATCGTCTCATTCAGAAACTTCATACCGCGATCACTCATCAAGATCTTTGGATAGCCAAATCGCATCAATACATGCTCAAATAGGAACTTCGTGGTAGTCACACTTGTTCAATCCTTCATAGGTTGTGCCTCTGCCCAACGAGTCAAATACTCCATCGCGGTGATAATGTACCTTGCTCCCATCTTTCCTTGGGGTTGAATGGGGCCGATAAAATATATCGCCCATTTCTCAAAGGGTTGCAACATCATTTGAGGATTCAAAGGCATGTAATCCCTCCATGATGGCCTACTAGTCCTTTGACATACATTGCACGCCCTGCAATATGCTTTTGAGTCCTGATGGAGGGTTTGCACCGTCAATCTCCCTGCATAATGTCAAACTTAGGTACATATCATCACAATATCTCATCAGACCCCATTTTGTATAGATGCCCAGCTATGACAAAGAAATCTATCGCCTGCACCACTAATTCCTTCTTCTGCTGGACAGTGTCTCCTTTTGGGGCATTTCTTTTCGTTAAAAAGTATCTTCAAAATGACCATCCACGATGCTTACTACAAATAATTGTGCTTCAGGAAATCCTTCCTCAAAATTAGTCAGTTCTTCCCCTATTTTGGTGCGTGACAGATGGTCTAGTCTCGCGTTCAGTCGTCCAGGCTTCACAATAACTTCAAAATCATACTCCTAGAACAATAAAAACCATCTACAGATTCTTCCCCCGAAAAAAAGCTTATTGAATAGGTACTTTAGCAAGGAATGATCTGTGTACATCTTAAAATGACCTCCCAGCAAGTAATGCCTAAACTTCTAGAGCGCATATACCATAGCTAATCCTTTGCACTCAGTAGTGGAATAGTTATGCTCTTCTTTAGATAACCTTTTTCTTGCAAACACGATAGGGTGGTACAAGTCTTCTCCACTAGCTTGTGTTAGTAGTGATCCCAGCGCTATACATGATGCATTGACATATACGTGAAACTCCTTCTTCCAATCTAGGAAGATTAGGATCAGTGCAGTGACCATATTTTCTTTCAATACATCTAGGCTCTTCTTACAGTCTTCTTCCCAGTAGAACATGACATCCTTCTTTATCAATTTTTCCATAGGCGTGGTGATCTAGGCATAGCCTTTGATAAACTTTATGTAATATCCTGCATGTCTTAAGGTAGTGCAGAACTGCTTTACACTCCTTGGCGCCTCCAAGTTTAGTATCACTATGATCTTCATGGGGTCTACCATCAGTCCGTGTCTACAAACCACATGACCCAACAGGGTCCCAAAAGGAACAAAAAACAAGCACTTCTTTAGATTGAGTGTGATCTGGTATCTTTGATAGGTATCCGATATCAGGCACAGACTTTCTACATTGCGTTTCACTAGCCCAAATACAGTCCAATCATCAAAGTATACTTCCAGGAACTTATGGATAAACTCCTTAAATGCAACAACAACTACGTGTGAGAAAATAGCAGGTGCATTCTTCAGTCCAAACGGCATTATAATGTACTGAAAACAACCCACTCAGTCACGAAGGTTGTCTTGCTCCTATCTTCCAGTGCGATTTTGATCTGGTGGTACCCCAAGAACCTGTCAGTAGAGGAATATGCTTCCTGGCCACCTACATTGTCTAACACTTCATCAGTGAATGGAGTTGGGAAAGGATCATGTACGCACATGTCATTTAGCTTTCTGAGATACACACATATCTTTATTTCATCCTTCTACTTCTTCTCCTGTACCACCAATGGGCTTACCTAGTTAGATTCTTCCACAGCCTCAATAATGCCTGCCATGAGCATCTTGTCTAGCTCTAAGCAGACCTTTTCCTTATATTTTGGATTGAGATGGTAAGGCCTTTGCCTGACTAACTTCGCGTTGGGCTTCAACGTAATCTTCATCATACCTAGGTCCCCGATTATCCCTTTCAAGTCTGTAAACGTGGTAGGGAATAAATCTTGGTATTAACAGAGAAATTCAGTGACCTTATCCATCATCGCGTCTGCCTAGTAATCTCCAATCTTTGCGAATTTGGGATCTGCCTCCATACCAATGTTCACTTGTTTCATTTGCAATAGTGCGGTTATATCCAGATTCTCAAACTACGGTCCTTCAACCTCACAGTGACCTTCTCTTTCAGGGATGTTAATATTTTGTGGATCCTCATACTCTTCTTTAGCAGTTACATTATAACATTCTAGCGTGTGACTCAGCTAAGTAGCCCATTCAGGTTGAATCAGGTTTAAAGGATCCTACAATATCCTAAATATTACTACTTTCACCTCTTGTAGCGCTTCATCAATACTGTCAAACCCATCTTCAAAACTGAATGTCATCATGAATCCTTCATGTAGGATATCCCATTCACCTATCCCATGGAAAATCTCAATTTCTACATACCAGTTCATTTAGAAAATATTGAGGGTATGATAGAACAAGTGCACCCATTTAGGTTGGGGCTTCTCTCCATAATCTTGGGCCCACTTGGCCAAGTGTGCACGTGGGTCATCCTTCCCATCATACTTGTCTGTCATTCGCATCTTCAGCTTCTCAAAGGGAGTTCTCATCATTCTCCTACTTTGATGCCAATCATCAAAGATTCCCTTCTGCGTATCCCACCACCTTGCGGGTGTAGCACGTAATGCCCAGTCCAATGCCTAGAAGTGCTGATTTTCTAGTACCTCCCTTTCAAATGCATCCAAAAAAATATCTATATCATTCAGGCCATCATAAGTGTGCAGATTTCTTACCTTTAATGACACACATTGCAGCAACCGAGTCATCATGTTACAACTCAGCGTAGTTACTTCATGTAACTGATTCTGCGAGCACTCTAGTTCTTCATTAGAGTCTGAAGTGCATGAACTCTCGCGATCCCATGTAATTTTTCCATCTTCTATTGGATTCACCCAATCTTGGTCTCGCACTGTTATCTTATAGATACAGTTTAGATCGTCATCACTCTCATAATTGCCAACTGGTTTAGTATAAAGCGAACCTTCAACAGTATCTAGGGGTACTATTATGTGGAGCGATTTCTTCTGAAATATCATCTTTCTCTTATGTAGATTGATTACCCCGTTCATATCAGTAGCCCAATCGATTCCATGGAGCAGAGGGTAGGGGTCATTGTCATCCACTATCTCTATTACTTCAAAATCGGCTAGCGCGCTCACACTGTCAACATCGACAGTCACCCCCTGCAGCCGCCCCATGGGAATGATCTTTTGTTGATTCGCCATCCTTAGCTGAATTAGAGACCATTGCAGCATGGGCCTCCCCATCCATTCCCAAGTCTATTTATGTAGGATGTTCACATCTGACCCTAGGTCTAGGATAACCTAATCCATCTCATACTCTCCTAGCTATGCAGTCAGTCTCCTCTCTCATCCCATCCTTTTTTATGCTTACCTATCTTTTGCACTATGCGAGGCTCAATCAGAGTGTTTCTGGCACATCTATTTATGAGCTCCTATAGCCCCTTCACAACCTTGCTATCGCGTGGTAACTTCATACATGCTTCCGGGAAAGTTGTAAGCATAGAAGGGTCTAGCTCCTAATCAGGCTTATCCTTGCTTCCTGAGGTGGTGGCCTCAGCGAAGCTCTTCTTCGCTTCCATGAAAGTTTCACATGTGTGCTCTAAATCAAACTCATTTTTCTTTGTTGGAGGTTTGCGAACCCATGTACCATCTTCTGGCTATTTCCCCTTGTCATCCACTATTGCAATTCCACTCTGGAGCACTATATTCATGTTAAGATCTTCTTCGTGCAACTCAGACCTTATCATCTATAGGTTCTGAGTAGGTTATGGTGGTAGCGCCCCTTTTTCACATATCCTTGATATTAACGTAGGATAGTCTTCTGTTTCATGATCAAACAGAGTGCAATATTTGCATGACGGATGTGTTGGATTGGTACAATCGCGGGCATAATGTACCAATCCTCCACAATTGTAGCAGATCAACTATCCTCGACCTCTACCAGGTCCTCCTCTGCCTCAGCCTCATCTGCGCCCCTGAAATCCTATCTGTGCCATCCCTTCACTCTAGTCAAGGGGCCGCATTTCAGCTTGAACCCTATAGGCGGGAGTTCTATCCATCATAACTTCTAAAATTATGCTCATCATGCCCTATCAACCTACAAAAATTGTAGAATAGTTGTTGTGATGTTTGTAAAAACTTCTGCAACAAGTGACAGTTATCCATGGCATGTTTTCTTGCTACTTGACAAATAGTGCACCACAATGTAAGCCCCACCCTTGATCTTGCTTGACCTTCTGGCCTCAAAGTCATTGGTCCTCCTCCTGTAAGGTAGTTCACAAATACTGGACAATGGTCTTTTTCATGTCCTTGACTCTTGCGTTTCAGACAGGATACCTCTTCGCGCACCTCTAGTCAAACTATTATGTCTTGCCTCAAGATTTGCATCTCAAGGCAAAGATTTTTCAACTGCGCATGGATCTGCTAAACCCCCAAATTTGGATTTTGCATTGGTGTTTCATGCAACCTCATTGTGATCTCCAAGGCCTCTACTTGAGTTGTTATCTTCTGCTGCGACAATGAAACCCTTAAGTGTGGCAAGGGCGAAGCCAAAAACTACTCACAATGTTGTCCATGTTAGCTTCTTAGATTTTACACTTCAACCTCTAATTGAGTTCCCAAGGTGTCTCACCTAATTGCATCACGATTTCTTCGAATCCTATAATAGACTGTGCTTCAGATTTAGGCCTACTAAATTCTCTATTCAGTGTCGTCTGGATTTCTTCTACTCCAACATTTGAGTTATCATTAGTGTACTTGATATACTAGGTTAGCATGCGATCCTGCAGAGAACTAACCAATGCCACCTTCTTCATGTTGTCATTTGTAATGCTTTGAGCTTCCCATAGAACTTTCACAATGAACCAGAATTGGTCTGGGTCCTCATTCCCCAAGCCTTTGAAAAAAGGAATTTTCATTGAATTCACCATACTGAACTATGGTGGAGGTGGAGGTGGTACGGGTGAAGTCACAAGAAATGGTGGTGAAGTTGGAGGTGTTGTGGGTGGAGGTGGTATTCACGGGAATCCTTGCCTTATTAACTGAATAGCACTTCATGGAGAAACCTGCGTTATTCCCTCTTTGTCACCTCATGGAGGTGAAATTAATGGACTATATTCAGGAACCTTTTTTCCTTCATTTCTGTAATTTTTTCCACTTTTCCTAGCCCCAAAAATCAAGGTAGCTGCAGAACCCATTTTTTGCACAATAACATTTGAATCTAGGTATTCAAAGATTTCATGTACTTACCTCGTAGTCCTTTGAAAAAGTTGCACTCTGCCTCACTGTAGCTGACTGAGGTGCCGACCGCAAATTCAATTACAAATCCTCCTATGATGCGATCAAGCCAATGGTCGACATCCCAGGCAATCTTATCCTCTGATGCTTCCAACCTTGGTACGAGCTCTGGGGTCCACAAAATAAAACCATCAAGTTTCCACCTTCCTAGGCTATCTGCTAGCTTCACAATCCACTCGTATAGCTCAATCAGAAAGGAGCAGAAAAAGATCTCGTTTATATCTATATATAGCTACCTGTCTAGCCACTATTCCTTTGTTAGTCATGGGTTTCTGTTCTCTTATGCCACAAATTCGTGGATCTTCCTATCGAACTAGTATCCAATCTCTTTCTTAGTCGGATTCTAGTGATATGACATCACACATCTCTTATGCATATTCTGGTCTCGGCAACGGAACCATTTTTTGGCTTGAGGGGGTCTGACCCAGGTTCAATGTTAATTAGCCAAACAAATCCTTACACTACCGGCCCTTTCGGCATCAACCCACTGAGCGTGGGCTGAAGTCTCACCCGAAGCAGTATGGGGGAACGCTGGAACCAAGTTTTTGCACCCTGAGATGGTCATGATGTCGTTAATTCCCTTTATTCCTACCCTCGTACAGGTCGTTTCACTCTAGGGCTTGCCAGTTGATCCCTCCATTCCATCCTTCAATACCTCTGTGAAAGGGTTTGGCTGTCCTTCGTGTAGCCCTAACCCTTGATCTAAATCCTTTCACGCTGCTAGGACAGTGTGCCGTGCAGATTCCTAAACTAGTCTAAGTGTCTTACTTATCTTATTTGATACTCACAGTTAGCACTGCGTAAGCATATATTCTTATATGCGTTCAATTATCCAACATAATTATACACATTCGTGCATCACATAAGCATTATAAAGGAAATTCATACATAGAATGATAAGATGTATTAATCGGAACAAAGACACATAAATTGCTGAATACTTCTCTTTATTGATATCTTCCAAGCGATTACAGACTCTATTCGCCCTGCGCACATAGCTGTAGGGGTGCGCGCACTCAGTTACAGAATTCTACTGTAGGGCTCTGCACACACAATTGTAAATCCCCTACCTATGATATGACCCAAAACTTAGAGTTCCTACTTCAGATCTATCACTCTCTTACATTGTGTGACTCCAAAACTACATAGAGCTTAGCTCTTTTTATACAATCCCTTGGTCCGCAGACCATGGGTAAATCTCTTACAACCAACTTTACTTTACAAAACTAAGGGCGAACAACCCTTTATGACTTATAACACCTATGCACTTCGTGACCAAAAAATGCAGAGTCTTTTACCATTTTATTACAAAATTTGACTCAAACATGGGCTTTTGGCCCCAAAACTGCCCTTTAGGGGATCCCGTTCCGAACACTAAATGAGGCGATCTTTAGGTTGATTTTGGTCCTCTCCAAAAGAGGAACTCAATGGAATTATCATTTCAATTATATGAGTTTTTAAAGGTGGAATTTGACCATATTTTCATATTTTAACACTCCATCTCAACTAGGGAGGATTCCACTCGTAAATTTTTTCCATCTATCAATATGTCATCCTGTCATCATATGTCCCATCTCTGCTAAACTATATTTTCTAAAACATTCTCGAATATAAAGGAAAATAATCATCAAGGAGAAAATTATACCACCCTCTGTCTATTGGGCTACTACCTGTAATCTCTGTCAGTAGGCTACTACCTGGAATCTCATGGAGGAGTTACTACTAAGACCTCACATCAAGCAATAGATGATATATGGGAGCTACTAATGAACCCATCCCATTTCCTGTGGATCTTCCCAACAATGACCCCCAAGATTCATGTGGTAGAACACCTACATCATAATCTGAGTTTGGATGAGATACCCAACTTACCAAGAGGCAAGGATCACATGTATCCAAGCCTCCTCAACTCATTGGCCAGACGGGGAGGGATAATCCAAACAAGCCTAGCTTGTGGGTATGATGCCAACTACGGTATACTCTGCAAATACTAAGATAGGGTGAGATACTAATCCAAACTTATGGGTAACAAATAGGGGTTGTTAGTGCTCTATAAATTTCTCTAGGCTGAAAAGAGAAATTCTGAGGTAACCACTAACCACTAACCACTTTTAGGCTAGAATAAAACTACTAGCCTTGGAGAGGGATCTTTCACTTTGTTATTCTCTCAAATCAACTAAATGAATGAAAATTTATAGATCTTAGGCTAGCTATGATGATCAAAAGGTAGTCTTAGGTTTGACATCTGAAGGTAAGTGTAGGAAAGTAAAGCTAATCCAGATCAGATCACTATTTTAGATCCAAGTCAATAAGGGATATGATGAAATTCAAACAGAGGAAAGATAGGCAGACTTATTGATATCAAATAAAATTTCATTGCAGTAAATAGGTGAGTGGAGCATGAGTAAGGATGAAAATTGAGTGTCCAAACACTGATAAGTTCATATTTCCATAGAGGAAAAAGATAACACATATGATCAACTAATTTAAATGAGAGCACTAAGTGAACTATGAAAATATTTCCTTTCAAACTGAGCATGAGGAATTAGTACACCATGAAAATATATTTTATAAATAGATAAGAAGGAAACACATAAACAGATCATAAGGAAACACACATACCAATAAGTACTGACACAAGTATTTGTATCAAAACTACACTTTCCTTCTTCTATTCACTTGGGAGTATGATACACAATTTTAGAAAATGTAGATTAGCTTCCTTTCCACACTAACAAGAACCTTTCAAAATGTTTTTACATCATTATGTACAAGATGGAGTTCAGATTACCACTCTAGGTGGTCAAAAGCCCTTCATAGTAGTCAAAGCTAATCTAGATACATTGAATTCTTACTCAACTTTCTAAAAAATAGGGACAATTTTACTGGTCAACAATCTATACTTAAAACATAAACCAAATGGAATATTTACTTAACAAACTTGAATTGCATAATTTAATGCTCTTAGAAACCTATTCATATAACCAAAAATTCTTCTAGATATCAAAATTTCGAATTTGCAAGGGAAAATTGTTGATTGTCCAGTTGCGTAGTAAATGCATAGCAAGTCTACTACAAAATAGGGACCGATTTTATGGAAAAATATGATTCAACTACAAGCTCATATATCCTGAAGCCTGATAGATGCTAAAAGTCTAATGGAGGTTTTTTTATATGAGAGTGCCCTTGAGAGAAACCTATCTTAGTTTCCAAAAATTCTTCTCCATCTTGTCACAATCTGCCCCAAACATCATAACTAAAATAGGAAATACCAAAACTTGAACAATAGATTGTAAAGATGAATTTGAATATTCCAATATTTGATACCTATGTAGAAAGTGAAGGATAATTTTTTCTTTTGTCCGTATTGACACAAAACTCTTTTGTTTTTCCAAAATTTAGCTCCATTTGGTCAGAAACATATTTTGAAAATGATGACAAAAACAACCAGTTTCACAACAAATTCGTAGTAAGTCCAAGTAACCCTCCATGCTCTGTGTTGTTTCACACCTCCTCTGGGAAAATGGATCAAATGGGTAGGATTTAAATGTTTGTGTGATAGTGTATAAATCTTGAATTAGGCTCTCAAATTCTTTAGGACCTCCTAGATGGTCTATTCCCACTTACACAACATGTTTGCAGAAGGTTCAACATTTCGAGCTTATGATGGCTTTTCTGGTTCAAAATTTCCAAGGACAACTCTTACCACATACAAACACCTTATAACACCTTATCAATCTTTCAAAAAATACAAAAATACCACACTTGACAAAAATTAGGGACCTTTGCAACTTGCACAGCAAATGGGTAGCAAATACAAATGTACATCCAAGGTTGGTATACTTCGGGTTTTCTACAAACTCTGAGACTGATTAGAGGGTGTTAAACAAGATTCATGCAATATTTAAAATTTAATGGACAATAGAAAAAATCTTACTCAAAACCTTGAGGTTGTTTCACCACTAAGTATGTAACAATTGCATAGCAGTAGGTCACTTACACATTAAATTCATAGAGGATGTATGTCTGAGCCTCAAACTCACTTCTCAAGCCTTCAAATTTTCTTCATAGCTAGTATCGAATTTGAATGGGGTATGAATGAAAGACTCCACAATAAATTTGAAACTTTCATACCACCCAAAGCCTCCTTTTGGAATGAAAATAAGCCACTTGATGATGTGAAGGATGTCGCGAGAGGGGTTCTTTTTGAAATAATGAAAAGGACATGACACATTTATCCAATAACTGACTCTTCAAGCTAACTTTGATGATGGATATGACTTCAACAAATTGACCTATGATGACCATATCTCATGACATGACCCCTCTACACTTCCATAATAACTATAACCCCTCATGATTACTAATTTTAAATAATGACCCCTCATGGACCCTTCACGGCCTTACAAATTCTAATTAAGGCTAATAGTCTCCTTTTTCACACAAATATTTACAAGGACCCTTTGACCAAACTGACTCTTTTGTACAAGGACCCTTTGACCAATCTGACTCTTTTGTACAAGGACCCCTTAGACAATGAGATTCATGAAACAATAGGCTACTTTTTACAAAAATACCACCAAATGGATAGTAAGACAAAGTTGACTGGTATTCCTATATTATAGGACCCTAACATGGGCGAACCCTATTTTCCAAAGATCCCTCAAACCTAGAAGCCCTCTATCTCAATTCCTCACATTGGGAGCTCGAACAAGGGGGAAGAGTTGGCTCAACATCCTTGATCAACGATGCCCCTTATCAGGAGGGGTCACATCCATCAGTCCAAGCTGCTGTACGAAGACTAATAACTTCCCTTTCAGTAAAGCCTTGGTGAGAATATCTGCAAATTTTCTCATTTGGTGATATGTGATGGAGACAAACAACTCCTCTTTGCACCATGTCTCAAATGAACTGATACTGAATCTCTAAGTGATTGGACTTGCCATGAAATATAAGATTCTCTTCTAGATGTATACCACTCTTGTTGTCACAATATATCAATGTAGTGTCTAGGACCTACTCAAATAGCTCTCCAAAGAGCTTTCTCAACCAAACTACTTCGTAACTAGCTTTGCTAGAGGAAATACACTCTGCCTCGGCAGTACTCAATGCTACTAACTTATGCTTCTTGCTCATCTATGATATCATAGTAGATCCAAAACTAAAACAACATCTAGACATACTTTTCTTGTCAATAACATTTCCTTCCCAGTCAACATCAATGTATCCATGAGGTCAAATATCTCTGGAAGAATATCTCATACTAAGTGTGATCATCCCCTGCAAATATCTCAAAATATGTTTGCTAGCGGTCTAATGTGCATGGAGAGGCTCAGTCATGAATTGAATCAATGTGTTCACTACATATAATATGTCTTGATGGATGTTCACAAGGAACATCAGAGCCCTAATCAACTATGTATACTCGGATGTTTTCACCAAATCGGGTCCTGCAGCTTCTCCACATAACTTCTTGAAGTTGATTTCAATCAGTGTGGCCATGGAATTTCATTATGTCATTCAAAATATATCTAATAGTTTCACAACATATTTTCCTTATGTTAGGAAAATCTCTCTAGGCCTTTTCCACACCTTAAGGCCTAGAAAGTAGTGCATGAGTCCAAGGTCATTCTTCTCAAATTCAAAGGATAACTCCCTCTTACACTCAATTATTATAGGCTCAAAATAAGTGGAATACCTTTGACTACATTGAAGTAGAAGTTGGGATCAACATTGATTCTTGTGAATCCCAACTTCATCAAATAATTGTCTATGCGGGCGTACCATGCTCTGGGGGCTTGCTTCAAACCATACAATTCCTTATTTAATATGCAAACATGCGTCTTTGGATCTTCTACTTCAAATCCTTGTGGTTTCTCAACATACACTTCTTCTTGTAACACGCCATGGAGGAATGTAGTATTCACATCCATCTCATGAAGGGTCTGTTGGCATTATGATACAAGTTTTTTCCTTGATAGCAACTCACACAAATGACAGATCATAGTGCAGTAGGTCAGTAGCAAAGAGTTGATGATCAGACTACAAAAAATGAAGAAAGAAGAGTATATACGCAGATTCAGTATATACCAAGTCATGTACATATGTAGGTTATACACAGGTTCACTATGTACCAAGTCGCATATATACGCAGGTTCGCTATATACCAAGTAGGGTATACACGCAGGTTCACTATATACAAAGGAACGTATACACGCGGGATTTTTGATCAAAAGTCGCATATGCATATGCACGCACTTTCATGCATGAAAAAGCGCGTACATGTGGGAAATCTTATTTTTGGGTCCGTGGTATTTAGACCTATGGTTTTGGTCCTTGGTATTGCGTCTAAAGTGTTGAACCCAGGTATTGGGTCCCTAGTATTGGTTCTCAATGGTTTTGGACAATGGTATTGAGTAAGGCCTAAGACTATAAAAGGAGAAGAAGATCATTAGGCAAAGGCATTGAGAAAGCCTTGAATATCTGATGAAGTATGAGATCTAGTATGCACGTTATGGGTTCATGATGCTTTGCTTGATCTGAGTTAAGGAGGAATCTCAGTAGTATATGGAGAACAAGATCTAAAGATATATCGGGATCTAATGGCTTGGAATGAATCATCTCTATATGGTTTGATCATGTTTATTCTAGATCTGTATACTGACACATGTAATGTTCTGATCTGGGTATAGCTTAAGTTTGAAATAGCTACAACTCATGAATGAATATTTACAGATGTATACGCTAGTTGACTATGATAGAAGTGCGTACATACGTAGGTTAGATACATCTAAGTAGTGTATACCATATGAGCTATGATGTTGAAGTTACAATTGGTTCTGGTTGCTGATGACTGTTTATTGGTGTCAGTATTCTACATATTCAGTATGGTGTTCATGTGTGCTTCTTGATGATCTGTTCTATTTTACTGCTCCTATTTACTGTTCATATGGTTAATAATGTTTTGATGCATTCATTAAGGATCAACTAACTGAATCATAAGTCTACTGGATATATTCTTGTTGCATTACACATAGTTGCGTATACACGCGGTTTTCCTTAACTGAAGTAGCGTATATGAATCTTAATATGGAAATGAAAAAGTTATTACTGATTTAATAATACTGATTCACCCCACCCCCTCTCAGTATTATTTCCAACAATTGGTATCAGATCAGGTCCTTTGGTAGAAGCTTGATCGCTTGAAGGAGATCCGTAGATCAATGGGAAAGAAGCTTAAGAAGAAAGCACCTAAGAAGAAGAAGACATCTCAGAAGAGCTATGAAAGTGGGAGAATCAATTGGGGAATATGTTGAAGAAGCACTTTAGATTCAGAATCACTTTAGAATGAAGATGAACAAGCAAAAGAACTAGCAGGTATGAATTTGTTATACTCTGGTGATACATTTATCCATCCATTTGAAGATGATGAAAGAGATAGAAAAACAACTGAATTTGCTCTTATGGGTGAGCACGAAAGATATCAAATAGAGGGATAATTTAAAAGGCTTACAGGAAAAATTAGAGATCAACAAGATCTATTGAACAAAAGGGAATGTGCCTTCAAAGAAGAAGCTACCAAACTAAAAGCTCAACTAGAGGAAGGAAACAAGGTAAGGAAGTTATTCAAGGACAAGGAAGATCAATGTCAAAAGTTGCAGGATGAAGTTACATCATTAAGAAATGAAGTCAAAGAAAGGAGCACAACAATCAAGAAAATCAGAGATAGATCCAGTTACTATGAAAGTCTTGAAGCTATGATCCTCTCGCTAAAAGAAGATCTTGAAGAATCAAAAAGGAAGAATAAAGAACTACTCCAAGTTCTTGAAAAACAAGAAAACGAAGTTCTTGAACTAATACATCAGTTGGAAGAAGGAAGAAAAGCTAAAGAAAACATGAAGAAGCAGTATCATGAAAAGGAGGAGCAACATCAGGTTGAGGTAAATATTCTTAAAGATAACTTAGAAGAAAAGGGTAAGCTCTTACAATTTCAAGATAGTACTAAGATCTTGGATGATATTCTTAGTAATCAAAGGTCTCCTACTATCAAAACGGGTCTTGGTTTTCAAGAATCTGTTGAAGGAGAATCTAGTTCACAAAGTAAGACAAGGGACTCTAACGTAAAATCTGAAATGCTCAACAAGGAGATGAGAGTTCAATCCCATCAACAACCAAGGAAATAAATTCTTCAAAGAAAATCTTTTATTCCTAACTATGGAAATAATAGTCAGTCAATTCCTCAAATGAATAATGTTGAATGTTATGTATGTCATAATCTTGGACATGTTGCAGCCAGATGCAGAAGAAGAATGGTTCAAGGCTATCACTCAGAAAGATCATCACGTTCGAGGTACTTTAAAGGACATTTCTTTGCTTGCAATATGTTTGGTCACAGAGCTGTTGATTGCTATAGAAGGAATATGAAACATGTAAGATGTTATGCATGTAACAAGCTTGGACATACAGCAAAGGAATGCAGGAACAAAGTACGGGCACCATACCAAAAGGAGAAAACATCATCACACCTGAAGATATGGATGAAGAAGGAAGTACAGTCAGAAATATGTGGCACATCACAATATACAAACATAACAGGCTTAGAGGGACTTGAAAGTGAAAAACTTCAGTGTCCTAAATCTCATACACAAGTTTCATAAAGGGAAGTCACGTATATATGCAAGTTGGTTACTGCACAGTCGCGTATATGCTAGTTTGAGGAAAAGCAGCGGGACAGGCTCAGGAAAAGGGGTCTGATATGATTCAGTCCATTATTTTCTTTGTTTCATAATGGTTACAATCTATTGATGTTTTGTGGAAATGTCTTGATACTTGTAAGATGTTTAGAAATGATTTTATCTTCACTTGTGGATGATTATACTTCTTGCTGATATATGCATGATCAGATCTGATAGTAAGCAAGATGGCACAGGTTCAGGGGGAGCATATGCTTTTAATAATGCATTGTTTGCATTATGGTTAGTAGTCCTTGGTAATGATGCTTATATGACTAAATGATATATCTTGTTATGATATGGTTATGTGTTGTCCATGACAAAATCTCATATGATTCTTGGGGTTACATAGTTGATGTTCAGATTAGATTTGTGGTTGATTCTCTGATGATGCATATATGGTGCTTACATGGTGATCTTCATAAGGATAAAGAGAAGTACAAATCTTGAATACACATCTTCATTACTTGATGATGAGTCACTCATATGCTGCTGTCATCATAAGCATAAAGACCGTATAATATAGTTATGATGCAGGATTCCTATAGTTCTTCATGCTCCTATGGATTAGGATTGTCGCTGTTGATGATATCAAGAAGTCTTGACAAATGATCTTGAGCTCAAGATACATAGTGCTGGATACATGAATGATTACTCAAAGTTACATTGTTTGAGACATGATAATGATGAGTTCTTACCTATATGATGATAGGTTGATACTTATATATAGATGTTCCCAAAGTGATGATACTTGGATCATGCAGATCTTGATGTTGATGAGACGACTATGGTGTTTTCACATATGATTTGGTTGCTGGTCTAGATGTTGTTGATAGATGCTCATGGAGCAGATCATACATTGTGTATGATAGTTGCTGATGACTATCATGGTCTTATTTATATGTTTGGTCTCTATTATAAATGTCATGTAAAGGTCATATCAAGACTCATGATGTAATAGGTTGTCTCTATCTATTGTAGTCATTTGATGAATCCCTTTGGTCATATGATGTAATTTGTACCCCCACTATGCATGGGAAGGATGATGTAATATTTTATTCATGTATAAACAATTGGTATCTGGTGTATCCCCACTTGGTTAGGAGATGGATGTATGTATGAGTCTTTGGTGATAGGAAGGTCATTTATGATAGAGTCATGTTCTTCTTGTAGAACATCATTTTTGCAGACCTTGCTTACAGTCAAAGGGAGCATGAACAACACACTTCAGCAGAGCAGAGATTTTAGCATGTACTCAGAGGGAGCATGGATAGATTGGTACACCTTGGCATATACAAAGGGGGAGCTCATTCAAATATTTTAGCAGGTACATAGGAGGAGTATGGACAACAAAATGTTTATCAAGGAAAGAGAATACCTTGGTCCACCCTTTGCCCTTGATGTCAAAGGGGGAGAGTGATTTGGTGTTGTTGCCATCAAGTCCAAAAGGGGAGATTGTTGGAATTATGATGCATGTGTTGTACTTGATGGCAACCCACTTGTAGAAGAACAACTCACTTATATATAACTAGATGAATCTACAGAAGAGATATCAGATGTGACAAAATACATGGGATGCAGGATAGCTCAAAGGAATCAGATGACAATTCTCAGTACAACAAGTTAGCTTTGCCATCAAGTCCAAAGAGGGAGATTGTTGGCATTATGATACAAGTGTTGTCCTTGATTGCAACTCACATAGATGACAGATCATAGAGCAGCAGGACAGTTGCAAAGAGTTAATGATTAGACTACAAAGAATGAAGAAAGAAGAGTATATACATAGGTTCACTATATACCAAGTCGCGTACATATGCAGGTTATACGCAGGTTCACTATGTACCAAGTCGCGTATATACGCAGGTTCGCTATATACCAAGTAGGGTATACACACAAATTATATAAGCAGGTTCACTATATACAAAGGAACGTATACACATGGGATTTCTGATCAAAAGTCGCATATGTGTATGGATGCACTTTCATGCACAGAAAAGCACGTACATGTGGGAAAGCTTATTTTTGGGTCCATGATATTTAGACCTATGGTTTTGGTCCTTGGTATTGCGTCCAAAGTGTTGAACCTAGGTATTGGGTCCCTATTATTGGTTCTCAATGGTTTTGGACCATGGTATTGAGTAAGGCCTAAGACTATAAAAGGAGAAGAAGATCATTAGGCAAAGGCATTGAGAAAGCCTTGAATATCTGATGAAGTATGAGATATAGTATGCAGGTTATGGGTTCATGATGCTTTGTTTGATCTGAGCTAAGGAGGAATCTCAATAGTAGATGGAGAACAAGATCTAAGGATAGATTGAGATCTAATGGATTGGAATGAATCATCTATATATGGTTTGATCATGTTTATTCTAGATCTATATACTGACATATGTAATTTTCTGATTTGGGTATAACTTAAGTTTGAAATAGCTGCAACTCATGAATGAATATTTACATATGTATACGCTGGTTGACTATGATAGAAGCGCATACATACGCAGGTTAGATACATCTAAGTAGCGTATACCATATGAGCTATGATGTTGAAATCACAAGTGGTTCTGGTTGTTGATGATTGTTTATTGGTGTCAGTATTCTACATATTCAGTATGGTGTTCATGTATGCTTCTTGATGATCTGCTCTATTTTACTACTCCTGTTTACTATTCATATGGTTAATAATGTTCTGATGCACTCATTAAGGATCAACTAACTGAATCATAAGTCTACTGGATATACGCTTGTTGCATTACACATAGTTGTTTATACACGCGGTTTGCCTTAACTGAAGTAGCGTATATGAATCTTAATATTGAAATGAAAAGTTTATTATTGATTTAATAATACCGATTCAACCCCCCCCTCTAAGTATTATTTCCAACAGGGTCCATACTTGACTTGTGACAAGGGAAATTATTGAACGAATGGTTGTATATTGAGCCACAGGTGAAAATATATTATCATAATATTCTCCCTCTTTTTGGGAGAAACCTCAAGCCACAAACCTTGCCTTGTATTTTTCAATACTACCAGCAACTCCATGTTTGATCTTGAATAACCACTTTGAAGTCACCACAAATTTCCCTTTTGGTCTCGTTACAACATCCCATACATCATTTTTCATAATTGACTCATATTCTTTGGCCAAAGCATATTTACAAACTTGTTCTTTTATAGATTCTTTGAATGTGGAAGTTTCAACTTGAATTACAGTACTCATGGTTGCAACATATCCCTAGTAGTTGCATCACTAGTTCCTTTCTCTAAATGATCATCGAATGTGAACCTGTTTCTCAGCATCATGTAGACTATCACATAGATAAAGTGTTCTCTTCCTAGTAGGAGGATCACATGGAGGAGTATCTAAGGGATCCATAGGCTCCATGGGATAATCACGAATATCAATCTTGTACTTGGGCATGAAAGGACCATATAAGTATCTATATCATCATTATTTTGAGGAGGATGAGGCTCAGTCATGAATTGAATCAATGTGTTCACTGTATAGCATATGTCTTGATGGGTGTTCACAAGGAACATCAAAGCCCTAATCAACTATCTATACTCGGATGGATTCACCAAATCGGGTCCTGCAACTTCTCCACATAACTTTTTGAAGTTGATTTCCATCAGTGTACCCATGGAATTGCATTATGTCATTCAAAATATATCTAATAGCTTCACAACATATTTTCCTTATGATAGGAAAATCTCTCTAGGCCTTTTCCACACCTTAAGGCCTAGAAAGTAATGCATGAGTCCAAGGTCATTCTTCTCAAATTCAAAGGATAACTCCCTCTTACACTCAATTATTATAGGCTCACTACTTGTCAAGAATATATCGTCAACATATAAAACCAAAATAAGTGGCATACCTTTGACTACATTGAAGTAGAAGTTGGGATCAACATTGATTCTTGTGAATCGCAACTTCATCAAATAATTGTCTATGCAGGCATACCATGCTCTGGGGGCTTGCTTCAGACCATACAATTCCTTCTTTAATTTGTGAACATGTGTCTTTGGATCTTCTACTTCAAATCCTTGTGGTTTCTCAACATACACTTCTTCTTGTAACATTCCATGGAGGAATGTAGTATTCACATCCATCATTGATTTTCGGTAAGGGAAATTATCGAACGAATGGTTGTATATTGAGCCACAAGTGAAAATATATTATCATAATCTTCTCCCTCTTTTTGGGAGAAACCTCAAGCCAGGAACCTTGCCTTGTATTTTCAATACTACTAGGAACTCCATGTTTGATCCTAAATAGCCACTTCGATGTCACCAAAAATTTTCCTTTTGGTCTCGGCACAACATCCCATACATCAATTTTCATAATTGATTCATATTCTTCAGCCATAGCATATTTCCAAACTTTTTCTTTTACAAATTCTTCGAATGTGGAAGTTTCAACTTGAATTATAGTACTCATGGTTGCAACATATCCCTGGTACTTGCATGGCTAGTTCCTTTCTCTAAATGATCTTCGAATGTGAACCTATTTCTCAGCATCTTGTAGAGTTTCACATAGACAAAGTGGTCTCTTCCTAGTAGGAGGATCACATGGAGGATTATCTAAGGGATCCATAGGCTCCATGGGGTAATCAAAAACATCAGTCTTGGACTCAGGCATGAAAGGGCCATATAAGTATCTATATCATCATTCTTTTGAGGAGGATGAGGTGGAGGAAGGTCCCTTTCTTTTCCAAGGGTGACATCTTCATCAAATGTAATATCCCTACTAATTTCAACCTTCCTTTGACTAGGAATATATATTTTAAATGCTTTAGAGTTTTCACAATATCCAACAAATGTACATTTTCTTAATGTAGCTTCCAATTTTTTCATTTTGTCCTTTGGCACATGGAAATACACGAGACATCCAAATATGCAGAGATGACCAATTTCGGGATTGACACTTGTAAACACTTCTTTGGGGGTCTTGTTTTCCAAAGCTTGATGAGGCACCCTATTTTGAACATATACGACAACATGTAAAGCTTTGGCCCTAAGGAACTTAGGAAACTTTTGACCATGGAGCATTGCTCAGGTAGCTTCTACTATAGACTCATTCTTCCTTTTAGCTAGACCATTTTATTTGTGAGTAAATGGCACATATAGTTCCTTCTTGACACCTTCCTTCTTGAAAAAGTCAATGAACTCATTTGACATGTATTCTCCATCATTATAAAAACTAAATATTTTGATCTTCTTTCCTATTTTATTTTCAACCAATTCTTTGAACTCCTTGTATGCTTCGAAGGCTTCATCCTTATGCTTCAAATAGTATATCCATTTCTTCCTTGAATAGTCATCAATGAACGTGATGTAGTAGAGATGGACACTAATATAATACACATGCATCATACCAAATATCTCAGAATGAATGAGATGTAGGATGTCATTTGTCTTGTTCTTGCTAGAGGGGAATGGTCTTCTTGTCATATTTCCACTGGTACAACCTGTACATACTCCATCATTTTTTTATTGAACTTTTGGAATCCCTTAGACCAATTTCTCCAATTTCAAAAGAGCGTCATAATGTAGATGAGCCAACCTTTGGTTCCATAATTCGCTTACATGATTAGTATTATGAACCAATTCTAGTAGTGGTCTCTCAGTGACCATGTAGAGTCTTTCATATCTCGATCCCAGTGTGAATGCATCTCTCATAGGTGATCCAACATGCCAAGTAAGGAACTTTCCCTTGATGAAGGAAACCCTCATCCCTTTGTCTTCCAAAGAGGATATTGATACCAAATTCTTCTTCAACCTAGGCACATACATCACATCATGTAGAAAAATAGAATCCCTATAATACAAATGAAATTTGACGGACCCAAAACCTTTAACATGAGGGGAATTTTCTCCAAGAATAATTTTAAAATTTGACTCCCTCTCTACCAAATTAGAGAGAAATTTCTTATAACCAGAGAATTGATGAGTGGCCCCACTATCAACCAACCAACTATCCCATGAATTCAAAGGATATGAGCTAGTAAGGGAAAAAATAAGAATATATTTAGATTTATTTGCAACATTACTTTCATACCTGAAGAATTTTGCCTTCTTTTGAGGATGGTGATCTTCTTCATGGTCACTTCGAGAATCTCTTATTCTTCTTTCATCTATTCCATTGGGGTGATTTCTTCAGTCATCTCTTCTTATTTGATCATTGAACCTGTTGTTGTTGCTTCTAGTCTTGTAGTCTGGTCCATTTTTTCTTTTCGGGGCACTCTCGAGCATAATGGCTTTTCTCATGACAATTGTAGCATTCGATGTTCATGTATTACTTTCTTCTACTTGGGTTTTGAGGATGAGTATTTCTTGATGGAAATTATTTCCCTTTCTTCTTCTTCTTATCATGAGTTATGAATTTAGCAAGCTCTCCTTCTTCATTCTTTTAAATCCTTCCTCTTGAATTGATCCTTGACTCTTCTTGAGTGAGCTTTCCAACAATTTCATGAAATGACGTGAGGATATTATTGTTGCTTATTGTGTAATCAAGGTTTCCCAAATAGCAGGGAGACCTCTTAGAGTCATGATCACTGATTCCCTATTAAACACATATTCTTCAACTCTTTGCAATTGATCTTTAAGACAATATATCCTCATTATCGAGGATTGCACAAACTCTCCTTTGTTCATCTTGGTTTCTTTGAGTTGATATTTAAAGGAGATGATTTCATTCAAATTTTTGACTTCATATATGTCAACTATCTTATCATACATGTCTTTAGACCTTCTCAATTTTCCAGCATATGCAAGTAAATTATCTTATAAGCCATATATTATAATTTTCTTTGCTTTTAAATCACCTTTCTTATGTCTTTTTTGACAAAAGTGGAAGCATTCTCTTGAGGCTCAGGTATTTTTCCTTAAATGTAGTCCAAAACATCCTTGTTATCAGCTATGATCTCCAACCTGACTTTCCATGCAGCAAAATTGGATGAGTCACCCAACTTCTCATCACTATTGAAGAAGGAAGTCATCTTGAATTTGACTAGATTAGCTCTTTCAACTTTCCAAAGATGATTGCTTCAAGGCTTGTCTCCTTTTGGGCTTTTCCTTCACCTTAGCTCTGATACCATGTTAATTTTTTCAGATTGTTCTATGTTGTATCAATTACTTTAACTCAATTTCACACTTCAATTATATATATTTCCAATTACAATTCCATTCATAAACAATAATTGAATATAGAACAATAAATGCAATGACAAAGAAGACAATCTACACATCAACAAGAGACACCAAGTTTGGTCAAAGACCAAGGAAAAACCCCACCAGGGGGAAAACCCTTTGAAATTCTTCTTCTATTAGATTTTCATAAAATGTTTAATAGAGTACAATGCTCAATATGATATCCAACATAATAACCTAATAAAAATATGAAACAAACTTCCAGAGTCACTGTGATACAAAGAGAAACCCTTTAGCTTTCGATTGACGGTGGTCAACTTCAGTGAAATGTGAAACCCTAGCTCAAAACCCCATTGGCTCCCTTTAGGTTGAAATGCATCTGAATAAAGCTTCCCAGTCACTTTCTTGGCCTTTGTAAGTGTATGACTATGGTTGGTTTAGTCTAGTGACATGTGAGTGACCAAAAAACAAAAACCCTAATCTGTACGAGTCGCATACCTAAAGCTTCAGACCCTGTACGAGCTTCCTCCATCAAAACTGTGAAAACCAATTCAGAAAGAAGAGTAGAAGATACTTGTTTGATGTCTAAATGATCTCTAGGTCACCTATATTTATAGGCATTCATGGATGACCAATAATTTCCATTTGATGTTGAATCCAACCTATCCAAATGTGCATGTTTGGATACATAAATCCAAAATCAACTTCTGCTTGTCCAAATTAGGTGATATTTAGGTCGATTTTGGTCCTATGAAAAAGAGGAAATCAATGGAATCATCATTTCAATTATATGAGTTTTCCAATGTGTAATTTGACCATAGTTGCATATTTTAACACTAGCTTCCATCGCTAGAGAATCAGCCAATCTAATACTGTTTCTTGGCAAAAACCCAATATTGAAAGCTAAGAAAAATTTATCAACCAGGTCCAAAAATTCATTTCAATATGATCTTAGCCTTGGATGCTTGGTCTGAAATTGGCCCTTTATCTTCTTTACGACCAATTCAGAGTATCCAAATACTAATAAACAATAAATTTTCATATTTTTTGCAGCTTGTAAGTACAAAATTAGAGCTTCATACTTTGTGATATTATTTGTTGTATCAAACTCCAATTTATAAGAAAGAGAGATCATATCACCTTTAGGAGAAATCAATAAAACTCCTACACCATTACCCTTTCTACAGTATTCTCCATCAAAAAATAGTTTCTAAATGGAGTTTTGCATTGCTTTTGGCTTCAGTGAAGTTGCTAGAATTTAAGTCTAAGTATCTTCAACAATTTCATCATCTACCTCTAACAAAGAAAAGGAAAATCTATCTCTTGTCCATACACTAGGGAGTTATTTGGATTACCCTCTTTGGTAGTGGTTCTCACAATCCTTGATTCTCTATATAGCCTTCATTCTTGTCATCCAAAAATTGGAAATTTTTGCATATGTAATTTCCAATCTAATGGATCCTCAAAGCTTCATTCCCCAGGATCTTGAAAGAATCATTCCAAACCTTACTAGAATGTCAACAACTACTACATCCATCACAATACTCATGAAAATAATTTGTGTTATATAGGCCACCATATCTTTATTTAGGCCAATAAATTTGACTCTTTTTGAATCAAATGAGTACAAGTCCTTATAATGTTTAGTAATTTACAAACCAAGTTGTTCCATAACATGTAGAGGCATAAGATTATGTGATGCTCCTGAATCTAGCATGCAGTTGTGTAACATCAAATCATGAATCAAAAGTGTGATATAAATGGGTGGAGTTGTTGAATCCTACTCTTGTACATGGGGCCAAATATCACCACTATCCTTTCCTCCTGTAAATTTATAGTATTCTGAGTTGTAGTCAGCTATGTCAAATTTATAAAATTAGCAATCTAATTTTTATAAGCAAGTTGATTTTCCAGTTCATCTAATGGGACAACAATCTTCACCTTCCCAACTCCTTTTCAATGTTAAAATAATGAACACCTATCTCCACTTTTTCTTGTTTCTTCTACCTCTTTATTTTCTTGAATTTTTTGTTTTGATTGAATAATCTAGTTTGCTTGATATGCTTGGTTTGGCTTGGCTTGTTGATATCACGATGACTCCCCCTCAATGATTGAAATAATATGAATGGGCTACTTCCATTTGTTACTAGATTTTTGTAGAATTTTCTAAGTCTCAACCTCATTTTGATATTGGGTTCTGGATCTCTTTGTTGAACTCAAGTCATACTTTTTATGTACCTTGGCTTGCATCAAGCCTGCAAATCTCCTACAATAATCATCAATTTACCTTTCTTCTAAAGTAGTTTTAGGGTCCATATCAACACCTTCTTCATGTATCTCTTCTTCTTCTAATAAACTAGAATATTGATTTTCTTGGAATTTCATTGTTTCTTCTAGCTCTCCTCTATTTCATCTTCTATGTGTAAAGGGGGTTGGACCTGATCTTGTTGATCCTTCTTTTCTCATTGTAAATTTTTCAGAGGAAGTCTCTTGAATTGGGGATTAAAATTTCTTTTGGCCCTTGTTGAATCTGCCTTGTTGGATTTTTATTTTCCATCTCTAGATTTACTAGTTTTTTTGAGATATTCCTAATGACCTTAGTCATTTCATCCAATTTATGCTCTAGAGTATCTATTTTTTGCAGTGAGAGCCCAACTTATTTTTCCCCTTTTCTTCTATCAACATGGTCTGTTTTTTCCTTAATATTTTCAATTGCTGATAATTTCATCTGTACCTCCAGAGCATCTGTTTGAATTTGATCCAAGGTAGGTGAATTTTTTTCCCTCAAAGTGAAATCAAAATCAGAGTAAAAAATCCCCTACAAATAATACCTTGGGATTTGCTCATGGAGGCTTGATTTGTGTTGCAAGTTGTGATAAAGTTTGTTAAATATTTTAATGAATTCATCTACTTCTTCATTATTTTTACTCTTTGTACAATTAAATTATGTTAAGAAGTAACCATACTCCTTTTTTTTCTCCCCATTTCTTCATAAATGTAGTTTCTAACTCCTCCCATATGTTAGTGTATATAGTTGGTAGAATTTTGAACCATTTCTTGCCTACCCATCAAGACGCTGCAAAAATAACCTTATGACAACATCAAGATATTACACATTTAAATTCTTAGCAAAAGCACAGAATGTTTCCACATTATTTTCTGTTGTCACCTCATCTTCTCCTATAAATCAAGGTGGAAATTTTAAATAAGTTTGTGGAATAGCATTCATGGGTTATGTTATATTTAATGGGGCATATCTATTGAGAAAAAATCGTGTAATAACTATATTTTGAGGTGGGGGTGTGTTATCACTCAGGTTGTTCCCCAAAACTTGTGAGAAAAGGGATTATGGCCCAGGTAACCACTAACCAATATTTTAAATGCAGTTTCTAGCCAAACTGCTTCTAGAGAGGGCTCTCTCTTTATAATTTAGCTTTGTTTTGAGGTATTTTAGGCTAGTTTTGATGTACAGTGTTTTGTTTTAAATGTGTTGGATGGTGATCTTAAATAGAGCTGGGATGCAAGTGTGAAACAATTATTCCATTGGGTAGATGGAGCCCATTAGGATGAACCACTGTGTGCATTTTCTTTGATAAAGGGAAATACTACAGATGAAGATAATCGATCTTGGAACAATTTTAAAATCTGGAAATTGATGGAATGTAAGCCAGTGGGTGAAGGGCAGTTAAGAATCCTTCATCATGTTGGCAGAGGGAAAATGTATGAGTATTATCAAGGAGCAGTAAAGAATTCCTTGTTAACATTCAAGTGAAAGATTCAGTGAAACAGGAGCAGCTAAGAATTCCTGTTTATGCTAATTCTGAAGAAAACATAACTAACAATAAAGATTGAACGTAGAGTTTATGTAAACAAATTCTGAGTTATTCTTTTTCCCTGTTGCTAATATTATGAAACATACATGAAATTTGCAAACACAGAAAACACAAAACACAGTTTAGAACAACTTATTGATCCATAGAAAGACACAGGAATTCTGTAGCAGGGCCCAGAACATAAATCCAAATTCAGACGGTCCAGCAGTAGTGAACTTCAACAACCCTTGTATTAAAAAATCTCAGAGTTACAACGCAGTCCACTGTCCAGAGAAGAAAAACACCAACCCCGAATACATCTCTTGGGGAGGTATTTATATAAAAGAGAGTTACAAAATATCCTGTGGATAAGATATCAAGCAATAACTTCCTCCACCTATTCTAACAAGGGAAATAAATGTAGAAATAAATGCAAGAGTAATTGTTGTTGTGTTGGCTGCTTTAACTGATAAGATATGTTTGACTTTTTAACTCAAGAAGTCAGCTGGTAGCTGTGTCTTTACTTTGTGTTCCTGCGTTGTTGTCCCGGCCCCTTCATCTGTGCTTGATTCCACTTTAATACGTTCCAGTCCCCGCTTGACCTCCTTCCTCTATTGTTCTCATCTTTATTATATCTGCCACATGTTTTGTTATTTGACCAAATGGAGATAAAAAGAAAAATCAGAATTACCTTGGTAAAACTTCCGGCATGCTCTGCCACCATTGGTCTGTTGGCAACTGATGTCTTTGTATTTTTATTAGTGTTTCATCAGCTTTAGTATACCTGTAGAAGTTGGGCTGGACTTCAAAAAGATGATTTATTTCATGTTCAATATAGAACAGATTTTCCAATTTGTCATATAAGCTCTGTCCAGAGGGAGGTCCTATGTCTTCTGAAGTGCTTGATGGTGCTGTGATCTGATTGGCAACATATGTGTTTACCCTGTGAGCATATTGTTCATGTGTTAACAGTCTTTGATTGCTCGTTACTGGGTAGACCCTTCTACTATAAGACTGTAAACTTCTCTGTGAAGGCATTTATCTCCATCTCCATTTCTTGGCACTTCCTTTCCAAATTCTATATAAAATTCCTCATAGTTAGCACCTTTTTCATTGTCAAAATGGTACATGTTCTGTCCCTGATCTCCAAAGTTGCTAACTGTTCTCTGGTATGAGTATTTAAAAAATGGATCAGTCTATTGGCCTGCTCAGGCATGTTTCCCAATGATGCCCTGGCCCTTTGAATTTCTACTTGGGCCCTTTCTATCAATTCTATTTGTTTATAGATCGTTTGAACTGATTGCCATTGGTCAGTGATAGACTTGCCAATTTTGGTCCACAAAATTGTTTTGATGTCTGCTAGAGGTTTATGCAGGGTGAGATCTTTTTCCAATGATTTCACCTTATTCTCCAGGGCCTTTACCTCTCTAGTTTTCTCTGCCACTGTTATCTTTGATTTGTCATAGCTCACCTCTAGTTTGGCCAGTTTTTCTTTTGCCTGTTTAAGCTCTGACATTTGGACCTCCAACTCTTTTACTGCTTTCATCAATTCTTCCATGCCCATGTTGGTATCTGGCCCTGTTGTTGCTGCTGAAGCTGAGGTACTTGCTGTTGATGCTGGGATAGTAGGAGGGACTGCTGTTGTAACTGTGGGGGGAGCAGTGGTACCTGTTGGAGCTATTTCAGGTGGCTGGGAGGTTGAGGCTCCCTGCTTCTCTTTAATTGCTTTCTCCAATGCCTGCTCTGTTTCTGCTAATCTCTCATTCATCCTTATTATTAAACTTATCATGTCCTCCTCTTCTTTCTGCTGTGCAACTTTTGAAGTTTGTGGATGCATTGTAATTGGCAGCTTTAATTGCTTTTTGAGGGTTGCAATGTCCTCCTCCTTCTTCTTTATTAGTGCTTTGATGCCCTTTGCATCCTTAGGATTATGCCCGAGATCGATGATAATTTCTTCTAAGGACTTAATCCTGTTGTCCTTAGCTAACGAGGAAGCCTTCTCCAATTCTAATTAGGCAGAGGTATTGTGTAATGAATTTTGCAGTTTGTGAGCGAGCAATGCCTTGTTTGCCAAGGTGGAGTACACCATCTCCCCAGTTTTCTTACGTAATTCAATCTGGTCAATTGGGTGGATATCTTTAGAGAAAACTTCCAGATTGGTTCTAATATAATCAGCAGCTGACTATGGTTGCTGTGTCTTGGGCTTGAAATGACTGAGGATCATTTTCTTTTCTTGAATATCATAAGCAGCCATTAGCCCTTGTTGATTGGTGGGTGCTGTCCTCATTAGATGATTATAAAGTTGCATCCTTACTGGATCATTTTTTGCTTTTATTTTAGTGAAATTTTTCTCGATATCTGAGCTTTGCTTGCTTTGAGGCTTGGTGGATGAAACTTCCACGCTATGTTGCCTCTCTAGCTCTTGATGGAATGAGCTAGTTGATGTGCTAGGAAATGGAGAAGTTTGCTGCTTGATCCTTTCCTCATCTCTCATGCTGCTTGTGGTATCTTCCGAAAATTCCTCCTCAGAGTAGGGATTCAATCTCTGCCTCTTATCTCCCGGTCGTTCTGCTGGTCCACTGGTAGGGGTATCCTCTTGTCTATCTCTCTTTCTACACTCTTTTCCTCATTTTCAGGAGTTTGTAGTACAGGGGCTTCTGGTGCCTTGGTTTGAGCTGGGGGAACTTACCCTTGACCCTGTTCTTTTGATGTGGTAGGCTGATCTTCCATTGTTTTCTATTCTATATCCATCACCCCCTTGCCCTTTGCTACTGCTAAACTGGCCTTTTGGGATGTTTGTTGTGAGATTTCAGCAAAATATGTATCACCTCCAATGTGCTGGGGTAGCTTGAAGGGTACCTATCCAAAAGAGTCTAGGTCAAGTGTTTTTTCAAGCTCTTTCATTTCCTTTTCCAATTTCTCTTCTTCACTTATATCTTCAACTAATGTGCCCTCTAGCCACTCTTGTTGATTAGCATATTGTTGGATTTCAGGGATTTTACAATGAACATATGCTGGCAGCTTATTTTTCACTTTCCTATAACTTATGAAATGATTGGGGTCATATGGTGCCCAATAGAAACTTTGTTTCAGCCTGAGTCTGTGCCCTAAAATATAATTAGCCTCTTGCCAGGCTTCCCTTTTATTGAAGGTGAAAGGGCCTAGTTGATTTCTTATTTTGAGTTGTGCCTTTTTCTTGGCCTCACAAAAATGGATTACATCTGCTTGGATAAATTGTCTGAAGTATTCCAGGGCAAATAATCACATTGGCACATATTTTGGCAATTTGTAGGGGTATATCTCACAACCATATATTCATATCACAGTGTGATTCTGGTAAAAGTACGAGTCACCTATGCTATAACTCTTGGAGAGCTGTAGAATTCTCTACATTTCACTAGAAAGTCTATCTGGAGGACTTGTCATCAGTAAAGAGGTGGCTGGATATATGAACAGATCAATGAATTCACAATAAGTATAAGGAGATTAGTAAACATGGTGGAATACTGGGGTCCAGAAGATTACACACCTTGTCTCTCCTTTGAAATCTAATTTTCTGAGGGGAACTTGAAAACTATCTCGCTGATAGTAGAGCAACAAATGATATATGTATGATGTGTGTTCAAACACTCTTTCTCTATCCATGCTCATGAATTGTTCATGGATTCTATTAGCAATGACGGTGGCATAATCATACCTGACAGCGGGGGCCTGTCCTGGAGTAAAGATAGATAAGAGGACCAATGTGGTTTCATCTACATACTCACTGGTTTTGAATCCCAGGATGTCGGCTATCATGTCAATAATAAATTTTCCTGCTTCATTAAACCATGTGTCTAGATATGGAGGAGGTTGTTGAGGTTGACAATTGGGCTTCATAAATAATTGACCTATTCTGGTTATCTTTGAACTTGGCAGTTTGGCACCTTGGTCAATCAAAAGTCCCAAGGAAAGAGGAGTCAAAGGCCCAGTTGGATTGAAATGTAGAATCTCATTTATAGATTCAGGGGTGATATAAAATAGAACTATTCTAGAAGGAGACATCACTGCCCTTTGAGTGGGCTCATAATTGGCATGGCATTGGTGAATGAGGTTAGGAAAAACATTGACATAAGGGAGGCAGTACATGGGCATATTTGACTTCCAAATTCCAAAGATGTCAGCTTTGTTTCTGTAGTTGTTCCTGATCTCACAGAAGGCCTGGAGATGAGATTTGTTACCCATTATGTCATTAATCTGGAAATCCTTGTCATCTAGGGGTAGCCATTCAAGTTCTTTATGTGGAGCATTGAGAGGGGCCACATTGAGGGCCACTGGAGTAGGGGCTTCCATCTTATAAATTTTCTTGTGTTTTATTTGGAATGTGGGTCTTTATAGAAACAGTGGGCAAAATAGCGGCCCTGGGGCTTTTTTCAGAGGATTTGCAGACTGGAGCATTTTGTTTTGACTTGCTGGTTAGAATTTGTAGCAGAAAATGAAGCTTGGAGGGTTTTTTCAGCAAGGAATGGGTAGAAGTAGTTTTAGGTCCTTTCCTTTGGCAACTACAGACCAGAGTGAACTTGAGCTCGGCTTAATGGGAGAAATTTGCAGAGGGAGAGGGAGTTGGTAAGTTTTTTAGTAAAAATTCAGCAAAATAGTAGTTTCAGTGGGCAATTTTGCAGAGGGAAGTCAAAACAGGGGGCTTGGGAGCAAGACTCAGGTGAATACTTGTTTTCATCGGCTTACTGGGCGAATTGTATAGACAGGTACGCAATGTGCAAGTTTTTGGATGAAAAAATGGTCAAGAGAGTGGTCCTGGTGTATTTATTTGCAGGCAGCAGGGTGAATTTTAATAAGATTCTGGGTTGCCCAGACAATTCTACAAAGAAAAATCAAAATTCAGAGGGTTTTTTAGTAGGATTACGATAAATACCTGTTCTAATAGTGCACTAGAGTTACTCGCCGGTTGGGTGATGACTTGCAGAGTGGGATGCTGGGCTATGGTGGTCAAGGTGACAGACTGGAGTTTTGGTGGCAATTTCGTCATAGTATGCATGCACAAGTTCCACAAAATAATGCAATCACAATGGATGAAAACAATCACTTTCATGGGATTTTTTGAGAAAATTTGGCTTTATGGGCTTTTTGGCACTTTTTTGTGATGACGTCATCATGACGTAGATTTTTTGTTGTGTAGCGGGGTACGGAAGGTGACGTGGTGGATGACCTGGTACTGAGGTGGCAACAGTGACATGGAGTTGACGTCACAGGATGACGTCAGCGGTGGGAAGTGAGGGCGGTATGTGGTATTATCGCACCACCTTTTGGGTAGCGGTGGTATTGAGCGGGGGGGTCGCAATACAACCGAGTGGGTGACGCGTATACCATGTACGGCGGTGAAACCGCCATTTTCCCGGAACATAAACTTCGGGCGTTGGGGGCATCACGATATAGTTGTGCACTATTGGATCTGAGAGCCTGGATCCAACGGTCAACGGTGAATGGGAAACAGCGGGGGTCATGGCACGGGGACCCACCATAATATCTCGGTGCTTTATAATGTTTTTGTGGGGTTTTTCAATGTATTTTAACTTTGGACTTTGGCGGATTGGTTATTCATATAACTGAATTTTAAATGAAACCCAGTATTTACATGCGCGCAAGGAGTTATTGTAACGTTCCAGGTGAACCTATAATTCCCAAAGAACTTTAATATATGGCTATATTTCCAAGGGTCGGGATATTAGTTTTTTAGGGATCTATTTATGTATTTTGTACAATAGGGGGAGGGAAAATGTTATATAGGAGCTATATAATAGAGTTAGGAGGTTAATATGAATATGTGGGATGGATATGTATAAATAAATGCTAAGTTTATAGAGTGAAAAACTTAGGCATAGGGGAATGAAAGGATACCAAGTTATGAAGTTTTGGAAACTTGGCAAAATGGAATAAAAACATTTTACACAAGAAATGTGGCTTGTTTTTCCTAGGTGAAAACACAGTTTCACTTAGCTTTTTCCATGAAATGAAGTGGACTAAGGGCAGTGAGCAGATCTCATTGTCCTTGGGGGGATGTTAGTAAGTGTTCTTGGAAAAATGAGGAGGGAAATTAGTCATGCTCCATTTGTTTTGTAAGCACCTTGCCATAGCACGTTATGATATTTATGAGATGAAGCCTATTCCAAAGGACCAAATTGCTCATAAACCTGCTTCTACAACATCAAAACTGCCTACCTAGCCTAGTACACCTAACATTTTTTCTTCATTTTCATTGGGTGCATTTGAACTAGCAAACCCTGGTTCTCCTCTTTTCTTTTAGCTGCGCTCCTATCTAAGTTCTACCCTTATCTCTTCCAAGGGCTCAGATTACGCTGTTGAGACCCTTTGCTTCTCTACCTAACTACTTGTCTGCCAAGCTTGAACTGTTTGTATAGACCTTTATTCTCTATTCTAAGACAAGTAAATTCAAACATGATCCAGCTAGGATTAAACTGTCTGGCTATTCATCAACTGTGGCAAGAGTCAACCACCTGTACATAGTGAAATTCTACAAAATATGGAACCTTTTCAGTATGGAAAGGATGAACATATTTGGCACTTCAGTCAATCATGAAAAATGAAACCTATTGGTATAGGAACCTAACAGGGTGGAGGAAGATTAAGTGTTTGTTATGAAAATGAAATAGGATGGATTAAATATATTGTAACTGGCTGTGTGCTTGGTGTTAGAACCTAAGATATAATTGGTTTAACCATTTTTTCAACTTCTAGGAATATGTGGAAATAGAAACAACCTGATTTGAAAGAATTTTCTTCTAATATGGGTTCTAGAAAAGGGAAGTTAGAAGGGACAAACTCCCCTTCTAAGAAACCTAAAGTTCTTGGTGAAATTACAAGTATATTAACTTCAACCTTTTGAGGACTTGAACTCGAAGCACCAGGAGCAGACAAGGTAGACCATGGGGTTTTGGAGATTTTTTTTCTTTGCAAAATCTCCTTGAAATAATATTTTCAAGTTTAGAAAAAGTTGGGGTTTTCTGTTGTGAGGTGTCAGACTGAGTGTGAGGTTTTCTTGGAGCCAAGATTATTGATAACAACTCCCTATGGTGACTGGTTTCATCCCATACTTTATTTTCTCACCAATCAAATAATTGTTTAAGAAAAATACATAGGGAAAAATAACTTCATTTCTTTGCTCCCTAGCAGTGGCACCAAAAGATGTTGTAACCCTAGCAATAAGCTTTGGCTGAGAGGAGGCCAAAGCCTAGGACATCTATTCAACGCAAATAAAATTTCTTTTAAATGATTTTGAATATTGGTACCCAGAGATAACCCTTATAGTGTAACGTGAATTTAATTCTTGGAAAAATAAACTAACTCTTCAAATGGGTTGTGTATATATGACTACAATTTTTCTAGAGATGCAGTGTAGTGGGAGAAGGTTTGAGAATAAAGACTCAATGTACAGGACAATAAAGAACCCAATACACCAAAATCTTAGTAGAAAAATGAAATGAGTGAAAGTGAAATGTTGAATTTTTGAAGCGCTTTAATTAAGGTATATGTGGATAAAATAAACAAGTATCCTCTATTGATAAATCTTTTTATATAAATAGACACCAACATCATCTTAACACATTTAATTCAAGGAGAAGAAAAAACATAATAAATGAATTACAGAGAGAGAAAACATGTACTATAGCCAACAAATATTGGGAATCACTTGAAAACTTTATTAATCTTCTAAGGAGCTTCAACACATTACACATGAAAATACAATTTCTCCACACAAAATTTTCAAACCCTCACATTGGTTCCTCTATCTCATTTTAAAGAAAAATTACAATCAATTTAAAATAGTTATGAGTAGCTATCAACTATCTTAACTACTTCTTAACTATTCATAACTATTCAAGTTCTTTAAAAAAAACAAAGGAGCTATTACAAAATCAAAAAATGAAATTATTTTAATTTCTCAAAATAAAAGTCATCTAGACTTTCGGAACTATTTCTCCTTCAATGTATCTCCTTCTCTTGATGTAGCCCTAGGTTATATAACTTGAATGTTCAATGGAATCACGAGATTTTGGAATTTTTTCCAACCTGCTAGATCAAGAACTAGATATTGAAGCATATTGCTATAAGCCATCTTTAGATTAGTCAACTTAGCATAATTTGGCTTGTCTATAAATAAAGTCTTCATTTGCCAAAGCAGTTGAAAATCCCTTTGCAGATAATTCAATATTTTTGAGCCCTTCAAAATTATAGTCTTCTCACCTAGATGCGGGTGATCTGCGAGCACGTGCCCAGCACGTATAACTCCCTATCGGCAGCTGGATGGCCACTTGGTCACATTTAAACAGGCAGATCTCACAGCAGAGGAATGATCCTGGGTTAATGTGCGCGTTTATGATGGTACCTTCAAGCATTAAAGGAGCTCAGTCGATTGCAGAGGCATTTACGCCTCAGAGCAGGCCAATCATGAGGTCCAGCAACGTTATAACCGCCCGGCTCCCTCCCCGCCATTGGCATTTCTTGTCTCGGAGCATTGGCAAGTCTAAGTGTAGGTTTCTTTCTCTTGAGGTTGAGACTGTTGCGCAAGCCTCTTCTCTGTCCCCCAACTCTCCACTGTTCGGTTTTCACAGCTGCAAGCAGGTGCTCACAATGCCTCGCAATAGAGGCGTTCCGCACAGGGGAGGCTCTTCGGCTCCCAGAGGTCAAGCCCTGCAATCCCCTTCTCCGCTCATCATTCCAATTTTCGCCGCCTCTCCATCTTCACCCCCCCCCCCAATCCATCCAGACCTATCCCGAATTCCTCATTCCAGACTTCCCGCTTCACATTCCGCAGTCGTCTGAACCAGCCCGTGATTACCTTTATGACTACCATTCTGGTAGCGGAAGAGGTGGAATTGCATGAGGACTCGATTAGCTCTTCTTCCACCCCATCTCCGGAGGAAATTCTGGCTCAGGGAGAAGGGGAAGAACCGAAGTTCACCGCCGAACACATGCCAGAGGACTCCCCTTCCGCTGAGGATGCCACCCGTCAACGCACTCCGCCTCAGGAAGAAGTTATTGTTTGCAGTCTTGTTCAACACGATTTTGGTATTCTTCATCTCGTTACCCCTACAGAAGGCGGAGCGGAAGGCGATGAAGATGTCACCTGGGTCGCTGCACCAGATACTCAAGCTAAGCGGGGCACCGACCCTCCAATACCGCATGAGTAATTTCTTCCTCTACGCAGTCTGGCTGCGTCGCCTCCAAGGTCTAAGTTTTGTGTTATACTCTCTGTTACTGTCTTTTCGATGTTAATTGGTCAAGCTGCAAGTTTCGGTCAACTCCTTATCCGACTTCCGCAAGTCTTTTTGGGAATGTTGGTGAATGTTTCAATTTTTTGGGAATGCTGGTGGATGTTTCAATTTTTTGGGAATGCCGGTGGATGGTTCAATGTTGTTGAAGAATACTCAGGCTGTAAATGTCCTCTGCTCGGCGCTTTTTTGATTGCAAGGAATAGTTAACTGGAAACAGTTCTTTTAAGGGTTGTAAACGATGCATACATACATGTTCAGCTGCTCTTCTCTGCACTCTGTTTCTTCTGTTGAGGGCTGGGTCACCCACCCTCTGAGGCTGCGACCTCATTGTAAATATCTCTTTTTTTCATATTAATAGAATTAGTCTTTATTCAGAAAAATAAAAAATAAAAAATAAAAAATAAAAAATAAAAATAAAAAATATAAATAGATATAGTAAATAATAATATAATAAAATAATAATAATCAAATAAAATAAAAATTAAATAAATAAAAAATAACAAAAATAAAAAATAAAAAATTATAGTCTTCTCATGTGGATGAATTGATTTTTATTTTTGCCTCTTCTGAAAGTGTTTCATACTACTCCCATGAAAGAATATTTCCTTGTTCGTCCTAGCAGGTTGGAATTAATGCTCTAGTTATTTAATCAAAGATGGAGTTGAAAAGTGAAACTGACTCTTTGACTTCTTCCAATTTGTTCTCATCTTGTTTCCTATACATATTCCTCTAAACCATTTTACTTATTTCCAACAATACAATTGTCCTATATGTAATATCTACAACTCTTAGCTCTTGGGAGGATTTAGCATTCAAATAGTCAATAATGTTCTTTGCTATTTTTGCACTTTCTTGTACTAGATTTTTGTTTGTAGTAATAATCATCTCAGAGGCTCTTGTCATGGATTTTTCTTTTGTACCCTCCCTTGAAATATTAAGTTTCCCTTCTTTATGCTTCAACTTTTATTTAGTATCATTTAAGACATTTTGCAGTTTCTTTAGTTCATCATCTGAGATTTTTAATTCAATCATGACCTTGATCAATTTTTCTGTAGGGTCTTTTGAGTCAGCTAACATTACCATAGTACATACATGATTATCTATTTTTTGTTATAATTATGCATTTTCATTAGATAAATTTTGAGGTCTAAAAGTACCTCCTAAGGAATATATAAAATAATAGTGGAAATAATAAAATAAGATTAGATTACCTCATCAATATTTGGAGGGAAAAAAAAAAAACTATTTTTTCAACTTATCTCTGTAGGATTTTACTCAAAGTTTGAGTGGGAGCACTTGTTGGATGTAGAATTTCATTTTTCATCTAGGGAGTATCCATTTTGCTTACTTTCTATGGATCCTACTACACGGAAAATGTGAAATACATGAAAAAACGTGATTGCAATCATGTTTTTCATGTATTTCACATTTTTTGTGTAGTAGGTTCCATCAAAATATGCAACATTGGCACTCCTTGCATGAAAATTTAAAAATTTCATCCAACGAGCGATCCCACTCAAAATTTGAGTAAAATCATAGGGAGATAAGTTGAAAATATGAGTTGAAAGAGTACTTTTTTTTTTTTTTTTTTTTTTTTTTACTTTTATATCTTTTTACCTTTTTTCTCCAAAAATGGAGAATCATCCCCCATGGTTGACATCATCAAATTGAATTCTATTGGTTCTTATAAAGTTTATTTTTGTTGTACATTTTTGTTTTGAGGCCAATATTTTACCTCAAAAATTTTCTAATGGTTGTTTGAGGACTGCAAGCTCGTGATTTCTATCATGTAGTTTTTCTTCAAGATTTCTTTTTCTTCTTCCACCTAAGCCATTTCAAGTGTCTGGACATGCTCTGTTGCAGGTATCTTTAACTTCTTTCTCACTGTCTCATTTTTTGACTCCATACTTTGCATCAAAGCTTGAATTGTTGCCCAACCTTAAGGATTTATTCCTAATTTAATGATTGACTTTTTGAGCTCTTCATTTTGGGTATGAAAGGCTCTAGAGTTAGCTCTCTCCTATTTAAGTTGATATATCACCTTTTCTAAAAGTGGCTCTGCTTTATTAATTGCCAAAGAAGTCTTTCCAAGGTCACTATAGATAAATTCAACTATCTACTTGTGTAGACTTATCTTGTTAGGCGGAGGAATATCTTTGGTATTCACAAATAAAATTATGGTCTTGAAATTGATGCATGATGAAATAGAATCAGTAGTTGGGTGGGTAAAAGATAATTTCAATTGATTCTTCTCAAGAACCATGGCTGAAAAAAGTCTCATTTGATAGTTTGAGGCTGACTGGGCCTCCAAATGAGTTGCAACATCACTTTTCACTTTTACATTTCTCTCCTCAATCTGCTGAAAATTTGTTTGCAAAGAATTAATGGAAGAAGAAGCTTCCTCATCATTAGGAATTGGGGATGAAGTTAAACATTTTGAACTTCCTAATTGCACTTGGAAACCTACTTCATTTGAAGGCATTTCAATCAATTGAGAAAGAGATTTTACTTTAGTTTCTCCTCCTTGAACCTTGGATTTTTTTTTGGATTGTGATTCTTCAATATCAATGTCCATAAAATATGAAGTGTTTCTCTTTAAACACTTTTCCTTTGGAAGGCCGGTTTATACATTTATAATATGTTGTTCATTATCCATACCCAATTTTTCTAATTTCTCAAGCTCTCATTTCACTACATGAGTGTACGGTGCACAAGTCATTTCCATTCTCCTTTTTTAAATTACTTGATGAGGATCATAATTCGATTTATCTCCTTGCTCAAAACTTAGTTCCTTCATCATCTTTTCAATTTCTTCCGTAGCTTGTCTATTATTCACAATAAAAGGACCAATTGTTCTATAAGGCTTGAACAAAAAACCCTTGCGAGTTGGAAAAAAATGGACTTGGTCCACATTTAAGCTTTATCTAATGAATTCCAAAGAAAATATTCTCATAGGTACAAATGCAGGAAACCTATAGGGCGATGCATTTTCTCCATATAGTCTTATTTCCAAATACTCTTTGAAAATATATTAGTCGCCAACCCTAGAATCTTTACTCAATTGCAACAAATATTTTTCTTGTGGAGGACTTTTAGGATCAAGATGATCATTCATAATCTTATATACAATTGGCATAAAAGAAGCTATGTAATAAGAAAAACCTTTATTGTTCTCTTCTCTTCTGACAATACTGTTCCAATCAATGAAATATTGCCTTTTCTAATTGGAATAATAAATATTCAACCCAAATCAATAAATGGATCAACATGATGGTATAGGAAACCGTAAGAAAGTAGAGATAGACATCTAAAACATTTAATGATGTTGGAATTTTGGAATTGAAGGTTAGTAGAATGCTCCCAATAAGATAATATAGTGTTTGGTTGCACCATTAAATGGAAAAACCCCCAATCATGGTGATTAATGATATTTGTATCATATTTTCCTAATATAACCATAATAACTTAAATAATTGGTCTACTAGCCTCTGAAAATAGGGTTACAGGAAATTCAATAGTTGTTGGAGGAAGGGTAGATTTTGGAGGCAGAATGGTTGGGAGAGATTCATATGTAAAAGTGGTATAACTATTAAGCTATGGGAAATTTAGGGCTTGATGAACCAATTTAGCAGAGAATTTTATAATGTTCTCTCCTGAAGAATTCATTATGAAATTTAATTGGGATTAAAGAGATGAAGTCAACCAACTGATGAATTCTATAAAATTATAAGTGTGGGGAATAATCACAGCACCCAAGATAGACTCAACTAATCAAAAGGGGTCCTTTGACTCAATTTAACTGGTAATTAAGTTTTGATGTATTTCTACGAGGTTTAGCGAATAGGAGGGGTCAAAAATTTCCCTTTCCATATCCATTAGAGGAATATGTGCAGTCGACATAGAAAGAGTAGCTTTCCTGGCCATTTTAGCACTTTGTCCTTGTTGAAAATAGCAACAAGAAATGATAAAAATGACATTCAAAATATTCCAATTTTGATTTGTCCTTGAATTAGAATTAAGAATTAAAATTCGAATTTAGTCTCATTGGCTACTTGAAAAATAATTAATTAATTCATCTTGAGTTAATTAGTTGGAGAAATTCAAGCTAGAAGTCTTTGTGAAGTCATGCAACAGTTATCCCTTAAATTAAGGAAGTTATCCCTTAATTAAAGAGATAAGGATGAGTTGAAATTGAGTTGTAATTAGTTAGCTCAGTTAACTGAGTTAAGTCCAGTTAAATTAGTTCCAAACGGTTTGAGGAACTAATTGTGAGTTCAGTCAGTTAATGCATGCATGCATGAAACTAGTGTACTCTAGATAACTAAGGATTCTCTCATAAAAAACTCATGCATGTCAATTTAGAAAAAGACCCAGTTGAGATTAAATATAGGGACATTGTAATATCAGTTGGAGGAATTTTCCTATAAAGGAAACTCATGCATGCAGTCAAGGTAAGGTTCCTTGAGGATTGTGTAGTTCTGAAAGTGTGTTAGAGAAATGTGTGAGAGTAGTGTTCCACTAGGTGAAGGAGATCATCCCAAAGGAATTGTGCAAGGAAATAGGAGGCTTGGAGGGTAGAGGAGAAGGTTTGTGAGAAGCTAGGTTTGCCTGTGAGAATTCAAGAGGATTGTACTGAGAGCTCGCTAGCTGTGAGAGCTAAGGCTTTGTATAATTATGATGTATTTCCACCTTGTATGATGATACAAATAGTGGGGTTTTTAGCTGAGGCTTTCCCCTAAGTATTTTCTGTGTTTCATGTGCATTGATTCTTCTTCTTATGGTTATATGTGTTCAACTCGGATCTTGCTCAATCTTTAAGCTTTCACAAAGCAAAATGATAGTCGAAGTAGATTATAGTATATTTCTTTGGTATATTGCATTATCAGGTTAATATACAATCAGATTTTCTATATGGTCTCAAAGCGATATTTGTAGAGAATTTGCATAATTTCTATATTCCTTTAATTAAAATTAAAGTATATTGGGTATTGTCACTACATGGACTTAAGATGGTCGGTGCTGCAGATTTGAACCAAGGGCGAGAGTGAATTGTTTCTAGAAATGGAGAAAATGATAGGATAAATGTGTTTTGTTTCATGACAGGGAGGGAAAATACAAATACATGATCTGAATGGAAAGAGCCATCCACCCATGGTATTCATCCACCCATAGTATTTATCCACCCATGGAATTTACCCATGTTATTGTAACTAAAAGAGGCTAATGATCCAAATTGAATGTGGCATCCACTCATGGAATTTACCCATGGTATTTTAGCTAAAAAAAGGGCCTCATTTCATAAAAAAAGAACACATTGATCCACACAATGTAGATGAAACGCTATTTTTCTAATTTAATAAATAATTGTGTTTTATGGTATATATTTCTTTATCTTTTCATATTTTGTTTTGGGATGTATTACGTCCATGTATTATTTCATCAATGATCTCTTGCTAGGTTCTTTCCTCATGTCTCAACATTCTTGGTTCCTAGATCTTGTCACCCGATATCTAGATCAGTGGTATTAGGGCAGGTTATAAATCCATGGAAAATGAAATTTGCATAAGAAGTGTGTAAGGAAGGTTGTTTATTTGATTTTTCAGGTTTTATTGAGATGGGTTGTTGTCCTACAAAGCTCTTTCTAATTCTGGAAGCCTTAGAAATATGATTCATTGATTCTATGGAGAGATCGTGGGCCAATCAAAGTTTCTTCAAGCACTCTAAAAATATTGGAGCACTATTACACTACATTTAGTGCCTTCCGTTTATGTGATTAGGGATTCAACATTTGGGTTATAACGGAATTCCTATCAATTGGGTTGGAGGATTCAAAGGCATTAACTATTACTGAGAAATGCCTCTAATTCCTTATCATCATCATAGTTTTGTCTTTTGGTTTCTCATTCTGTGAAAGTGATATATGGCCAACATTCAACATTGTGCTCTCAGCTATTTGGGTCTCTAAAATTTTGTTAGATTTAGAATTGATTCATTAGGTTTAGGAACCCTTTTTTTCCTGTCTACCATAATGAATCTTTTTGCGATCCTATTGTTGAGTGTCTTGTGTTGTGCAAATGCATTCAACATAGTGAAAATCATGGACTTGTATCTAGATTAAACATGTTCAATGAAAACTTCATGTGGACAAAGCTAGAATATGAGATCAATAGTCAGGAGATGATCACAATCATGGTAGTGAACAACAATACCATGCACCCATTTAACAACATGGATTTGGTGTTCATAAAATGTGCCTTGAGCCTCCGTGTGGTGCTCTACTTTTACAACTCCAAGAAGCTCCATCAGGTCACCAATGGCACCATTGTCGAGAACGGGCCCCCTGGGGTTAATATTGGGGTTAAAAGCCCAAGTTTTGGGGAAAAAAGCCCAAATTTTATATAAGAAATGTAAAGTCTCCACATTTTTTGGTTGTGGAGCATGAATATGTAAAGAGTCATAAATGGTTTCCACCCTTTGTTTAATGTAAGACATGTCAGCTTTAGCAGATCTACCCATGGTTCGTAGACCATGGGATTGTATAAAAAGAAGTCTTAGAAGAGTCTTTTAGTAGTTCAATTTAGATATGTTTTTGAAGAGTCATTGATGTAATGGGTATGTGAGAGCTAAGAGCAAAGAGTCTTAGCGTAGGAAAGAGGCTCTGTAGCTGTGTGCACAGAGGCCTAGGATAGATGTCCGTAGCTGAGTGCGTGTACCCCTGTAGTTGTGCGCACATGGTAGTTAGAGTTTGTAAAGGAGATATGAACATCAATAAAGAGAATTATTTTGGAATTACCTGCGTATGAGATATTTTACTTTTTTATGAATGCACACGATTATGTTATGTTGAATACTGAGTTTATGATTTAATGTTGTATTGATGCATGAATCTATGTGTTTTAATTTGTTATATGAACGCAAGTGAGAATATCTATTTACACGAAGATAATCATAATGCATATTGAAGTTATCCACTACTTAAGCTAATATGGTTAAATACAACAGTAAGAGTAATCACAAAGGTGTGTAAGTGTCTGAATCACCTATTTAGGGTATGCAAATGACAGTCATAGACCTTTGTGGAAGTCTAGAAGATGACTAAGGGAAGTATATAGATAAGCCCTAAAAGGCCTATTGATCTACGAGAAGGAAGGGTTAGGGTATAAAGTGACATCACTGCTATCTCAGGGTGCAGAAACTTGGTTCCTACATCCCCCCATACTGCTTTGGGTGAGACTTTAGTCCACGCTCCATGGTTTGATACCAAAAGGTACAATAGTGTATGGATTTTCTTGGCTAATTAATGCTGAACCTGGGTTAGGGCCCATCAAGCCAACAAATGGTTCCATGGTAGCTCTAGTAGCTGAGGCCTACAAAATTGTTCTGTAGCTGAATATCCCAGAAGATGTGCTGGTCGATGCCATAATTCAGAAGCTTGCTGCAAGTGTGTGTGATGCAAGGACAGAGCTGGCTAAGGTTCAGTTTGAGCTAAACCTTAAGATCACAAAGCTCAGTTGAGGGCCCAGGCTTCGACTCCACTAGAATTCAGAGAGTAGAGTGAGGCAACTGTTAAGAATGTAGTTGCCGCAGTGGATACCGTAGTGAAGGATTGCACTTCGCTCTTCGAATAGTCACTCGATGTAGTTACCAGCCTGCAGGAAGATTCCAACGTGAAGTAGCTAGAAACAAAGGCAAGGTAATTGTAGCAGAAGTATGACGAGGTCAAAGCAACGATGCGCACTGTTATCATCACACAAAGGTTGGCGAAGCTGCAGGAAGCGAATGCACTAAAGGAACAAATGGATGTAGCACAACATAAGGAGGTAGTACTGAAGTTCAGATTAGGGCCTTGGCTAGATGAAACCTATGTGCTCACGACCACCATTAAAGGAAAATTTGCTAGTCTACAGGAAAAAGAATAGAAAATACAGGAAAATAGCGCAGTATCAATGATGGAGTAGCTGGTCGAGCAGGTTAAGCAGGTGGCGACACAGTGTACCGCTAAGGTTGCGTTAGTACGTGAGGAGCTGAGAGGTCTTCATGACAGCATCTCTGCACTAGAAGAGTGACTCGGGGGCAAGTCACCATATTTGTTTTCGGAGTTTCTTGGGAACAAGTCCCCTAGGGTTATTTTTTGGGTTAAAAGCCCAAGTTTTGGGGCAGAAAGCCCAAATTTTGTATAAGAAATGTAAAGTCTCTGCATTTTGTGGTCGAGGAGTGCAAATATGTAAGGAGTCATAAAGGGTTTCATCCCTTTCTTTAATGTAAGACATGTCAGCTTTAGGAGATCTACCCATGGTCCATGGACCATGGGATTATATAAAAATAAGTCTTATAAGGGTCTTTTAGTAGTTCAGTTCAGATATGTTTTTGAAGAGTCATTGGTGTAAGGGGTCTGTAAGAACTAAGAGCAAAGAGTCTTAGGATAGGAAAGAGGCTCTGCAGCTGTGTGCATAGAGGGCTAGGGTAGAAGTCCACAAGTGAGTGTGTGAACCCCTGCAGCTATGTGTCCAGGGTAGTTAGAGTCTATAAAGGAGATCTGAACATCAATAAAGAGAATTATTCTAGAATTACCTGCGTATGAGATATTTTACTTATGTTATGAATTCATGCTATTATGTTAAGTTGAATATTGGGTTTATGATTTAATGCTGGATTGATGCACAAATATATGTCTTTTACTTTTTTATATGAACACAATTAAGAATATATGTTTACAAAAATATAATCATAATGCATGTTGAAGTTATCCACTACTTAAGCTAATCTAGGTAAATACAGCAGTAAGAGTAATTATAGAGGCACGTAAGTGTCTGAATCACCTATTTAGGGTACGTGGACAACAATCATAGACCTTCACGGGGGTCTAGAATACAACTAAGGGAAGTATATTGATAAGCCCTAAAAGGCTTATCGATCTGCGCAAAGGAAGGGTTAGGGTATAAAGTGACATCACTGCTATCTCAAGGTGCGGAAACTTGGTTCCTGCATGCCCCCATACTACTTTGGGTGAGACTTTAGTGCGTGCTCTGTAGATTGATGCCAAAAGGGAAAGTAGTGTAGGGATTTACTTGGCTAATTAACCTTGAACTTGGGTCAGGGCCCGTCAAGCCAACAATCACTCTTAGCACCACGCTCAAACAGACCATTAGCGTAACAACATGAAATTCTAGCTTCATCAACATCATTGATCTCAAGGGTGGCAAGGTTGGTTTCATCCTTGCACAACATAGGGCCAACTTGGACTCTATGGATGTTTCTTCTGTTTAGTAGGAGGGCTACAACCTATCCATTGTGGAGGTGATCCAATAGATCATGACTGGCATGGTAGAGGTTCCCACATCACCCCCCTATAACATGAACATCACAAATTTTCTAATCAAAGGTAGGTGCAAGATATTTGCTGAGATAATCTACACTATGAGGTTTCTCAAGTCCTATAAAGACTCCATCCATGGTTTCCTATTTGTGTTCACCCCAAAGGATGATGTATTTATTTATGTCACCCAAAAGATGTTGAACAAGTTATCTAGTAAAGACAAAGTTGTCACATTAGAGTTCCATTTATGTCCATATACAATCCACAATACCAACAATAGTCCCATCACCACAATGACAAGCACTAGTGCTAGAAAATACATATTCACGGTGACCTCCTCCAATGAAACTATCATGCTCAATATGAGAATTGACAAGGCCACAATCACCATCTCATTACTATATGACCAGCCACTTTACTTTTTTTGGTGGATAAGGTGTTGGAGCCCAAAGATCTCTTGATCGCAGCTCCCTTACCCTTATGTTACTTGAAATTATCACAAAAATGTTGAAAAATGCAACAAGAAATTCTCAATTTGATTTTTCGTTGATTAAATTGAGAAAATTTGAATTTCCACATCAACAGAGAAATTGGATGTAGTTAAATTGTGTGACATGGCTTGTGTTACCCAATTTACTCAGTAAATTCGATTTGGAGGAATTAGAGTTTAGTTGAGCATGTGTGATTGCTAATTTTTATAAATCAAGGTTAATTATCTCAAGTTGTTTTCAATTAAACCAGTTCCTGCTATTGGAGGAGCTAGTGGAAGGTTAGTAGTGCAGTGGGACTTCAATAAAATTCAGTGATTATCCAGTTAACTGATTAATCAACACAAAATAGCTAGTGTATGCAGAGAATTAAAGTTGCCTAGGCTTGGTGGAGATTCCAAGGGAGTGTAACATCAATTGTAGACTAGTCTTGAGTGTACAAGTGTTTCATGCAGTGAGATGAGCAACCAAAAGAATTGTGCAATCCATTTTGGAGAAATTTCTAAATAATAGGGGCCTAATTTCTCAAGGAACAATGCATGGAAACAAGAGCTCAAGTAGAGGAAGAAATTGGTGAAGTCTGGGTCAAACCTTCTTAGTGAGAAGAGAGATAGGTCATGCACTTGCAGTTTGTTCTCATTTGAGAGAAAATAAATTGTAATACATCTCTATTCATTTGATTAATTCAAGTAGGCATTGGGGTTGTTAGCAACTTTCTTTCTCCGAGAAACATACTATTTGCATGTGTGTGATTTCTCATTGCATGTCTGATAATTTTGTTCTAAATTGTGAATTAATGTCTACAGAGTAGTAGAATAGGCTTGTGTGTTGTGATTGTGATTAAAATTTTATAAGAATTTGAAAATATACATTGTAATTTCTATATGGTATCAAAGCATGATTCACATTAGAATAATATTTTCTAAGTTGTTTCTCAGGAGATTCGAATTTGGAGTTCAGTACAGTAGGATCTCTTTAGAGCTGATAATATGGCCTTCAATAGACTAATTCTAGATTATTCCTTGGAAGGAACCTCTAATTTTATTAAATGGAAGGATCACATGGAGGCGGTATTGGATGATAATGGATTGTTGGAATACATCAAAACAGATGTTACAAGACCACCATATTTTGATGCCCAAAACCTTGCTAAGTGGAAGAAAGATGTGTCCAAGGCAAGGAGAATAATCTTGGAGGGAGTACGAGATCAAATTGTCTCAAATATCCACCGAAAGTAAGCTCCATCCGCAATGTGGAAAGTAGTGACATAATTGTTTAAGAATAATAGTGACCATGGGAAGTTGGTGCTCAAGGATAAAATTTGAAGTATCAAGATGCAGAAGAATGACACTATTCCATAGTATCTGAGTAAGTTCAGATAATGTTGGGATGAACTTGGCGAGGTTTGTGTAAATGTTCCTGAAGAAGAATTGGTAAGCCTGTCTATTTTGGGAATTCCCAAGAGCTAGCATAGATATCAAGATTCAATGAATGAGAGGGAGAACTACTGAATTGTGAGCACTTATGGTGTATAAATTCTACAAATTATCTACAAATCTCTCTTTGATACCTATGTAGAAAATCTGACTATAGATTAACCCGATAATGCAATATACCAAAGAAAAATACTATAACCTACTTCTACTATTAATTTGCAGAAGCTTAAATATTGAGCAAGATCAAGTTGAACAGATATAACCAGAAGAAGAAGAATGAATGCACAATACACATGAAAATACTTTGGGGAAAGCCTCAGCTAAAAACCCCACTTTCTGTATTATCATACAAGGTGGAAATACATAGGAATTATACAAAGCCTTAGCTCTCACAGCTAGCCAGCTCTCAATACAATCTTCCTGGATGCTCACAGGAAAACCTGGCTTCTCACAAACCTTCTCCTCTGCCCTCCAAGCTCCTATTTCCTTGCGCTGTTCCTCTGGGATGATTCACCTTCAACCAAGTGGAACACTGACCTTATACATTGTAAAACTACGTAATCCTCAAGACACCTTGCCTTGACTGCTGTTGAAAATAATACTGAGAGGGGGGGGGGGGGGTGAATCAGTATTATCAAGTCAAATAATCCTTTTTAAAAACCTATTTGTATACGCTACTTCAGTCAATTCAACCCGCGTATATACGCAACTATTCAGAAGTAAACCAGTGTACACAGAGAAAACTTTTAATTTACTTGAACTTTAGATGATGTTTGTTAATTTGAGATGCACCATCAAATAACCAGTAACCAGAGATAGTAAAACAGAGCAGAAAGACAATCACACACAAGAACACTAGATATAGGGTGGAAACCCAATGTGGGTGAAAACCACCTGCTGCAATTCGTCTCTATGTTTCCTTAAATTAGAAACTTCTGTTTACAATGTACTGGTGCAGTCCTTTACCAGTACGCAAGTTGCAACCTGTAGAGGGCTACAACTATCTCTCGTTTTCCAGCTCTCCTGGAAGGGAGCTACAACCCCCTTAGCTCTTGCACTAGCCAAGATACTAGTGCGTAGGTGCTGGCCTACAGAAGGCTACAACCTTCTCTTTCTTCCAGGGACCACATTTCATCAATTTTCACACTGGATCCATGAACATAAAACAGTCATCAAGAAAATCTTCATCAACCAAACTCCTTTTCACCAACTAGATCTTAAGATACTCCTCTGCCAGCTGTACCCAAACACAGTACCAGAAACCACACAACAGAACCCAAAACACAGCAGCAATAAGCAGAAATAGCTAGATCACAACTTAAAGCATATACGCAATTTCAACAGTCTGCAACTTGCATGCATACGCATATGCGTATGGAACAACCTGCGTATACGCACCTTTACTTCACCTAAACTGCGTGTATACGCACCCTCGCTTTAATGAACCTGCGTACAGATCTATAAGAGACAACACGCTCTTCCAGATATTCAATCACTAATTAACCCAGATTATCAGACTTATAGATCAGACAAGCGCCACATCTAGTAGATCAAAACATACAAAGATACTATCATTTAGGCTTAAAGATTATGACCCGTGAATAGAACTTATCCTTCCTTTTTGCACTCAGGTTCCTCCTTCCTTCAGATCCAGATCTGCATCACCACCCAATATCCCAGCTCTAGCACTTTGTTAGATCTTCAATAATAATTTAGATGATCATTTGTCACAAGATCTCCTTCCTCTTTTATAGTCCTAAGCCTTCCCCAATACCATGGTCCAAAACCATAACATTTCAATACCATGAACCCAAAACTAGGGATCGACACATTTGACGAGACGCCATGGTGCAAAACATAGGTTCAAGTTCCAAGATCTAACTGCCATGGACCAAAAGGATGATCACCAACATATACACGCTTTTGTAATTTATAACCCACGTGTATACGCGCCTTAGTCTAGATGAACCTGCGTATATGACTTTTTCTACTTTCTGAGTGCCTGAACTGAGATCTATTACCAAAGAAGGTTGCCATCAAGGACAACACCTGTGCCATAATGCCAACAATCTCCCCCTTTGGACTTGATGGCAACACCAAGATCCAAGATCATTCTCCCCCTTTGTCATCAAGGGCAAAGGGTTGTGCTCCCCCTGAGTATATGCTGAAATGTTCTGTGCTGACCATGCTCCCCCTGACTGTAGGCAAGATCTGCAAAAAGATGTTCTTGAAGAAGAACCGATACTTGGGTAACAATACAAGACCTTCCTATCACCATAAGACTTAGTATGTACATCCATCACCCAATCAAGTGGGGATCATCCATCCAACCGAGTGGAATACATCGGAAATTTACACATGATGACCAAAAAAAAATATTACATCTTCATCCCAGGCATAGTGGGGAAACTAATATAGGTCGTTACATGACCTTGACACCATATAAGAAAGAGATACATGACATAGAGACTTTGAAAACATGAATTATAAAAGTTATCAGCAACTGATAGCAGCAGCAACTGACAAACATCTTTCAGAATAGCAACCAAGATTTCCTTCTGTTCTCCTTTTGCCTATGTTCCACCTGGAATCAACAACAGCTATGGACTAGAACCAAAAGCTTCTAAAATAATGCCAACAATGCATAATTAGAAGATTATCTGCTCCCCCTGAACCTGTGCCGGATGACAGACCCATATCAGAATATCTTCAACCAGAGCCTGCTCCTTCTGCTATCCATCAAGCCTCCATATACGCTACTTTCTCTGTACAGACCGGCGTATGTACGCGGATACCCTTTATCCAACACGCGTACACCCATTTTCTCTGAAACTGATAAGGTTTAACAGCAAGATGATACATCAACAACTCCCAGCTTCTGTCTGAGATATTCAAAAGTTTCCCTGGGCAGTGGTTTGGTGAAAACGTCAGCAACTTGTTCCTTTGAAGGAACATACTCCAATTTGACCTTTTGTTCCAACACTTGTTCCCGAAGGAAGTGATACTTGATCGGTATATGCTTGGTTTTTGAATGCATGACAGGATTTTTTGAAATGCTAATTGCACTTGTATTATCACATAAGATGGGGATAGGTGGTGTACAAGTGATTTGAAAATCCTGCAAGGTCTGCATCATCCAAAGGAGTTGAGTGCAGCAAGATGCAGCTGCCACATATTCTGCTTCAGCTGTGGATAAGGCAATCGAACTCGGTTTCTTGCTGAACCAGGATACTAATCTGGAACCCATAAAGAATACTCCACCACTTGTGCTCTTCCTGTCATCCACGCTTCCGGCCCAATCTGCATCTGTATAAGCATGAAGTGTGAGATCTGTATCTCTAGGATACCATAAGCCATAGTTTTGAGTCCCTTGAAGATATTTGAGAATCCTCTTTACTGCTTGAAGATGAGTTTCCTTTGGATTTGCCTGAAATCTCCCAACTATTCCCACTGCATGCATGATATCTGGTCGGGTACCTATCAAATAAAGTAAACTTCCAATCATAGACCTGTAGGTTGGTTGATGCACAGCTGCTGATT
>APFE030032313.1:50571-69382 GCA_000404065.3 Pinus taeda | reverse complement strand
CCTACATGCAACAAGCCATGATGAGTTGGCAAACTCTTCGGTAGTTGAAAGGGCAAAGTGTGCAAGGGTATACTCAAGAATTCAGAAAGAGAGCATTGATGTTAGGTATCTCATTAGACTCACCAGAAACTCTTTTGAAGTACATTGGTGGTCTACACAACTACATGAGGCATACCATCCTCATGTTTAATCCCACTAGTATAGATGAGGTATCTCTACAAGCTACTCATCTAGAAGCTAGAGGAAAGATGGAAATCCAAAAGTTGGGGGACCATCCCAACCCACTGTAAGCAAGAGCAAGGAGAAAAGAAAGTAGAAGTGGAAAGAAAGGAAGGCTAATACTGCACAAAAAATCAAAGCTTCATGCACTCATTGTAAAAAGGAGGGGCATGATGATGAGTATTGTTGGATTCTGCATCCAGAGCTAAGACCTAAGAAGTTTGAGGGAAAGAAGAAGAAGACTGTTGCAGCTATTCAGAAAGATTTGGGGTCAGACTTGGGAGATGAAAAAATCATTGCAGCCACAGGTATAAAAGGTAAGAATTCTGAAGCATCTACTAGTAATTCTGCTCAAACTATTATTGATGAAGAACGTGAGAGAAAAAGACATGAGATTTTTCATATTTGAGTTATTTCCAAGCATCGAAAGATTGATACTTTGTTTGATAGTGACTCACAAGTAAATCTGATTTCTAAAGCAATTGTAAAGAAATTGGGATTAGCAACTACACCTCACAAGAAACCATACCCATTAGGATGGTTGAATGATAAAGCACAACTACAAGTGACTAGACAGTGCAAACTCAAGTTTTCTTTTGGGTTAGCATTTGTAGATGAGGTTGAGTTAGACGTAATTCCTTTGGATATATGTGGAATTGTTTTAGGAAGTCCTTCCTTGTATGATAGAAAAGCTATTTTCTATAGAGCTAAGAACAAGTATCTACTTATCAAAGATGGAATCAAATACTTTGTAAGAGCTCACAAGCTCAAGAATAATTATACTCTCATAAATTCTGGGCAAATGAAAAGAATGATAAATTCATGCAAACAATTCTTACTAATGGTTGTAAAGGAAAATAAACTTGATAAAACCAATGTATTTGGGGGTTGTAATGCTCCGCAGAAAGCTAATATAGAAAACATTGTTTCAGAGTATGATGTCCTGTTTTAGGAACCTAAAGGTCTGCCACCCAAAAAGGAAATAGTACATGATATTATTTTGCAGCAAGATGTTCCATTGCCTAACGTTGGGATGTACAGGTTGTATGCTTTAGAGAATGTTGAAATCAAGAAGCAAGTGCAGGAGTTGGTTGAGAAGGGATTCATCAGGCCTAGCACATTACCATGTGGGTCACTAATCATTTTGGTGAGAAAGAAAGATGGCTCGTGGAGAATGTGCAATGACTACCGAGCATTGAATAAGATAACAATAAAAAATTGTTATCCCCTTCCTCACATAGATGATCTTTTAGATCAATTGAAGGAAGCTGTTTATTTCACCATGCTGGATTTTCACAGTGGATACCATCAGGTCAGAGTTGCAGAGCAAGATGCATAGAAGACCACTTTCAAAATAAAGCAGGGATTGTATGAGTGATTGGTTATTCCTTTTGGCTTGACCAATGCTCCTGCTACTTTCATGAGATTAATGAATGAAGTACTCAGACCTTTTGTTGATGATTTTGTTATTGTGTATCTGGATGACATTTTGATTTTTAGTAAAACATGGGAAGAACACTTAAAGCATGTTAAGCAGACATTAGATGTTTTTAAAAGAGAATTTTTTTATGTTAAACTCTCAAAATGTGAATTTGGCAAAACATCTCTAAATTATGTGGGTCATATAGTAGAGGGTGGCGAATTGAAAATAGATCCCTCTAAAGTGGTAGTAATTGTAAATTGGCCTAAACCCAAGTCTGCTACAGAAGTGAGAAGCTTCTTAGGAGCAGCACAATATTGGAGGAAGTTCATTTCTAATTTTTCCTCAATTGCAGCTCCCTTACATGTAATTTGACAGGATTGAACAAGATGTTTTACTGGGGAGGTAAACATCAGAAAGCCTTCGACACCTTGAAAGAAAAGATCAGTACAACACCTATATTAGCACTGCCAGATCTACAAAGACCATTTGAAATCCAAAGAAATGCCAGTGACTATGCCATGGGAGCAATGTTGACACAACACGGTAAACCCATATGTTATCATTCTGATACTTTTAATCCTGTAGTAGTTAACTATCCTACCTATGATAAAGAATTGTATGCATTAGTCCATAGTGTGAAAAAGTGGAAACATTACTTAATGGGCAAAGAGACAGTAATACATACTGATCATCAACCACTTCAATATCTACACTCCCAAACTAAGTTGCAACAATCAAGGCATTATAGATGGATAAGTTTTCTACAACAGTTTCATCTAGTCATCAAATATAAAAAGGGCTTACACAACAAAGTTGCAGACATGTTATCTAGACCCATTATAAATGCATCTGCTATACTTAAGCATAATTCTGTACTACATGAAAGTTACATTGAACAATATGCTCAAGATATAGACTTTAAAGATGTATATGCAACTTTGAGTCAAGGCAAAGAGGTAGAAGAATTGGACTATCATGTGAAGGACTCACTCTTATACCATTGTGGGAAACTCTGCATTTCACAAACAGAGAGAGTAAAGATAATTAGAGAGGCACACACTTCTCTAATATCAGGTCATTTTGGGGTAAGTAAAACAGTTGCATAACTGCAAAGATTTTGTTATTGGCCGAAAATGAATGAAACAGTTTCTAGATATGTAAGAGGGTGTACTATGTGTGCTAAAAGCAAGCCCAACAATAGAAAACTAGGCTTGTACATTCCTTTACCAGTTCCTTCTCACCCTTGGGAAAGTGTTTCCATGGATTTTGTTGGAGGACTGCCTAAATCTAGGAAAAGTCATGATTATCTATATGTGGTTGTGGATAGGTTTAGCAAAATGTGTATTTTGATACCTTGTAATAAACATATTACAGTTGAACAAATAACAAAATTATTCTTTGAACATGTATGGGTTCATTTTGGATTACCCACTTCTACTATATCTGATCGAGACACTAGATTTGTGGGGAAGTTTTGGTCAAGTCTGTGGGAACTGATGGACACCCAATTGAAGAAAAGCACATCTTTTCATCCACAAACCGATGGCCAGACAGAAGTAGTTAACGAGATAGTGATCCAGTTACTTAGGGGATATTGCAGCAAACATCCTAAGCTTTGGGATAAACATTTGTGTTATGTGTAGCATGCTTACAACAGAGCCAAACACTCTTCTACACAGAGATCTCCTTTTGAGACCTGTTTTGGTTTCATACCAAGGTCACCTTTGGATTTTGCCTTTGGTAAAGATACCGTGGATGATGGACACAGTGATGTGGACAAGGCAACTAGGTTCATTGAATAGATCCAGGAGATCCACCAGGCAGTACAGGAACAGCTGGGAAAAGAGCCAAGCCAATACAAGGCAAGGCATGACAAGCATTAGATGGAGCATAGTTTCCAAGTTGGTGACCAGGTCTGGCTGTATATCAGCAAGGACAGGATGCAAGGTGAAGGTAAAAAGCTAAAGCCTATCAGGTATGGACCTTTTAGGATACTTGAGAAGATTGGTGAAAATGCTTTTCTCCTTGATCTACCAGCTTACATGCACATCTACTCAGTCATAAATGTAGATTTCTTGAGATTGTTTGAACCTTCAATGATTGAGGATCTTGGCGAGCAAAGTCAATTGCCTTCTATTGATGACCTGCTACCTAAATATCTTAATGAATTTCAAGAAGACACAGTCTTGGACAGGAAGGTAAGGACGATGTGCAAAGGAGACATTGAGTACCTCAGAACTGGACTCAAAGGTTCGAAGCCGAGCAGTGCAAATTGGATTGAGATTGGACAAGTGAGACAACAGTATCCTCACTTAGTTGATGCTTGAAAGAAAACCAACTTTTGGTGGTCCAAAAGTGTTTTCAATGGGAAGGTCATGATTCGAATTGGATCCATCAAGAACTGTCAAAGAACCATGATTGTATCAGGTCGGGATAAATCTATAAAAATTCCAAAACAACGATCAAAAACACCCTTGACCCAATGGCAATGGCAGCCAACGTGGAATGACGAGGACCTCGGTCAAGGTGCGCTGACCGAGGCCCATGGAGACTGTGCAGGAAGTCAAACTAGCCCCTGGGAGCCCCAGATTAGGAAAAGGAGGTGGATTTTGATGCATGATTAGTGCTTAGCACTAATTGCGCATTGGTGGGCGAACAGGGCCGAAATGGGGGAGCCTTAAGCACTTAGTCGCATCGAGAATCCAAGAACCACCCTGCCAAGCAAAACCTGCTTCAGGAGAACTCACATTGAGTCCCTGTATTGTAATTCTCTACTTAAAGACACAATAAAATAAGGCCACCACTGAAAGCTAGACCAGAGATGTAGCCCTAGAGAATAGGGTGAGCTCCTTATTAAAATTCTTGTGTCTTTGTGTTTGCTTACTGTATTTCTCTGCCGTCTTTCCATTTTATTGTCTATGTATTGGCAATATGATCAATTCGTTACTTCAGTAACATAGAACAAACACCAACACATGAGTTTGTAATACCTTTAAACAATAAATCTTTAGCTGATGTCACTCATAGGGTGAATATCAGATCAAGCAGTGTCAATTTTAGTGGAATAAAGGGAAGTATGACAACAATTTGTTTCTTAGAAACCATGGAAAATGACTTCTACATCCAGAATGAGGTGAAACATTTTTTTACAATGAAGCCAAGTTTTGCAAAATACACTGAGGTTAATGAGATTTACCAGTGGGTAATGAAATTAACCATATTAGATGAAAAAAGATGGGAAGAAGTTTGTGATTTACTGGATTAAAGAGTAATTCGGGTGCAGTAAAAATAGTAGCCAACAACAATAGGCATCACAACAACCAACACATCAACGCAACACAGTTTCAGGTTGATTCAACAACTGAATCCACCAAAACAGAGCCACCTTTCCATACAGCTATCTACGTGGCCTATTATTCTGCCAGAGATAAATCTTATTGTTTAGAATTAGGCTAATAATACACTGTCACCTGAGACATCGATTTTGTAATGATTTTGTAACTATTTGTATAAATACTTCACTGTTTTGAAGTATTAAGGATTTCTCAATATAATTTCTTCTGCAGGATTGTAATTTTTCAAAGTGTTGGAGCATCAATAATACAGGGACATTTTCACAGGATTCATGTGGTGTACAAAATGGTGATGTGTTTCTTCAATTTATATGCTTAGACATTGTTTTCTTTCTCCGTTATTCTGAAAATCTCAATTACTTAACAAAAACTGTGATGAATGGGATATGTTATTTAGAGCACCCTATTATGGTTGTTAGTAATTTACATGTTTTCTGCTGAAGTCAAATTAAGGAATTCTTAGTTGCTCCTTAATTTCTACTGAACCTTACATTTCTGCTATTTCACAATCGATTTAATATTCTGAAAGATCCAAATAGTACAACCTAGCTTTCCCTATGAAACTCCTCTAAAATTTGATGCAAATCTAGTTAATCTTTAGACTCCATAGCTCAATGGAATTATGATAGTTTAATCAACCAAAAAATCAAATCAAAACAATTAGTACAATCATAAATAGCCTAAAATTTACATAAAAACAAAGCTAAATTTTACAGAGAGATCCCTCTTTGAAGCTGGTAGGGCTAGATCCCAGCTTCCAAAGTGATTTTGATGCTCTCTCATGTGTTTACTCCCTCAACCTCAAAAATACAGAACGAAAACATGTGGAACAAGAGGATTTATTCCAGTAGGATGATACTTATAAGCTTGTTGAAATGGAGCTAGAACTTGTTTATGATGAGTATCATAGGGAGGAATTAGGGGATCACACGGAAGCTACCTTTATTAATTTAAGAGAAAAAATGAGTCATGGAACTTTTGATTGTTGTGATAGTTATTTTGATATCATGCCATATATACCCATCTCTATGATGACACCATTAGAATCATGAACTAGAACTATGAGATATGATTATCATGATAAGTAGATACATGAACCATAACTATTTCTCAAAACTCGGGCCCAAAAATCTTGTTCTTGACACATGATGTCCATGAGTATCTGGATTTCTCTAATATGAGATATGATTATCATGAAAACTTGAGAGTTTGGAAAAATTTGTGGGCACTTGATCAATTCTTTTGGATCTTCGTATGCTTCCCCCCTACACCTTATTGCCTCATTACCCTTATTATGACATGTGTGTAATTTGTAGAAATCAAGACACATTTCTTTAGTTTAAGTTTCATTTACCTTGAAATTTATGATTACTCTCATCCATTATACTTACATAATTTAAAAATAAAAATAACATACATATTATATATGAACAAAATGTTTTTATTTTTTGCTAATTGATGAATTTTCATTTACCTCTAGCTTGTCTTTATCACCCCCCTTTAGCATTTTACTTTGCTTATGTTATTTTGCATGCTCTATGATTTGAATGTGATTTTCTTGCTAGAATATTTTCCTTTGAGTAAATTTTGATTGAATATTTTCTTACCTTTAATTTTTACATAGAAGTGCATCATTTATGAAACAAAACTTAGATAACTCGCTAATTGATTCTAATATTGACATTATCTCTTCTCACATGTACAATTCATGATGGATGTAGAGAACTTGTGCTCACCCTAGGTTCCAAGTAATGGAATTATTGTAGGATGAAACACTAATACAAGTGGTGTGTAACATACCCAACCCGTTAATTGCTTGATTAAGGCTATGAGGTATTTGTTGAAAATTGTAACTAGGTTTGGTCTTCATAATGACCTAATTGTAATCATGAATTGTATATTATTTATAAAGAAAGAAAAAGAAAGAGAAATTTTATTTTATTTTGGAGTATGGGTTTCATACTCAAGGTTGAGTCAAAAGCATGTTCCTCATGCTTTTAGGTTTTCTAGGATAAAGAATATTAATAGTCATGTGTCATAGTCCTAATTGAACTTTTTGTAATAAAGAAATAAATTTATTTTATCAAGGAAAATCCATTTTGTATCCCAAGACCAAGTCAGACCAAGAGAAAGATCAAGTCAACCTAAATGAGGGCTATTTGACCCCTTAAGGAGGCTATAAATAAAAGGGTGCTCCACCTCATTTGGATACTCACTCAAGTCAAGTTCGAATTGCAATATTGAAGGAGAAGAGCGAGAAGGACGAAGAAAATAAGAAAATAATGAAGTTCTTGTTGAAGAATTGATCCAAAAATGGATCCTGGATAAACCTCTAAGTTTAAAGACTTCATGCAAGAGGTAAAAGGTGCCAAATGGCACAAATCCTTTGTAAATCAGAGGAAAATGAAAATCACAGGCTGCTCCTGGAAATAGTCTCATTATAGAGATCTCCTCATTCTGAATCCAACGCAACTTGAATGGGCGAAAACGGACCCCGGATGAAGGAGTTATTGTAAAATGAAAATTTCCCAATGTCCTTAAAAAAGGAGGCGATTTCATTAAATTTTGAACTATATTGAAAATTTTGATTTTAGTATAGGCTCACGGATGAATCCACAACTGACATGTGGTAGGATGGGATTGGGCCAAGTGGCCTTGTTTGATTGATCAAAGAGGAAATATCGCATCGGTGGATTACACTATCGGGCCTTAAAAACTTAAAAAAAAACCATGAAAGTCAAGCTAACTGAGGCTTAAACAATGGGTGCACAGGGACCGTCGGATTTGGTCGATCAACAGTCTAGATCCGATCGGCATATTGCATCGACGGTGATCGGCAGGAACGATACCAAAGGGGAAGCCAAAGGGCCATTGCGATATGCGACGCGATAGTCGGACCCGACAGGGCTCTAAGCGATAATGGATATATTTTGAAATCCGTAAAATACCATTTTTTGGTGTATTTAGTGTATTTCGCTTATTAAAACAAATACAAAGGGGAAGTGATATGTGATATAAATTGGACCCGAAAGGGTTCTGAAATGGAAATGGATAACATTTGAAATCCGCCATTGCCATTTTGTATGTATTTTCGCACGTCTTAATGCATTGCGAAATACAAAGGGAAAGAGCCTTGCAACATGCGATAGCGACCTATGGGCAGACCCAATAGGAAAATAAAGTGCGATTATGAATATTTAAAGTCTGGGAAGAACAATGCTTTGTGGGTTTTTCCGTGTATTGCAACGTTCTCTGTGTAAAACATATAATCACTGTTTTTAATGGATTTCAAGCACCGATGCCCTCATCCATTACGGAACAGGTGGCTACTTGCCCAAAGGGCATTATGCAATGATTATTTAATGCTCAGGAGAGGGATTGGAGTGGACCCAAAGCTGGAAGACAGAGAGTCCGAAAGGGAAAACCGACAGACATCACCCATTTGGATAAATCCATGAATGTCAAAGACTATGGGGGCTGAGTTGTTGACAGTGGTCGAGTTGCTGTTGAAGGGCTGTTGGGTTGTGAATGGTTGCTATTATCGATCCTTGAGGGGTCGCTACTAAGCAGAAGCCAAAGCAAGAAGTTGAAACCAAAGGGAAAACACAGAAGCCAAGGGAGTCACTTGGAGTGCAAGTGAAAAGCCCAAAGAGAGCTGTAAATAGCTAGAAGGTAGAAAGAATCCAGAGCGAAGTGCCAAAGAGCCAGAGCTAAAGAGCCAGAGTTAGAACCAAGAGCCAAGAGATAGAATAGAGCCAAAGAGCCAGAGTCAGAGCCAAGAGCCAGAACCAAGAGCTAACGAGCCCGAGCCAAGAACCAAGAGCCAAGAGCCAAAGCTTCAAGACCCAGGGGATTAAATGGAGTCTGAACCCATTGTTTCTGTGTAAAAAATAGGAGTTGAGTCAAAGAAATTGTAAAAGACTTACACTATAATCCTAGAGAGCCTATTCAAATTGACTAGAGCTCACAAAGACGTAGCCCAATATTTGTGGGTGAACTCCTAATTAATATTGTTGTTCATGTGTCTACTTTATAGCTGCATTATTACTGCTGCATTATTCACTATTATATGCACTTATATATATGTTCAAGTACATTTAAATATCGGTATGCACAATAGATTTTAAAGCACATAAAAACGCAACCATAAATACAAGCATATGCTTATGTCTTCAAGCATTTATTATTTCCACATTGGTTAATCAAATAGACTTGGGGAAATTCAAGCTTTGGAAGTGGGAGAGGTTCTTATAAGCTAGACAAGAAGCCTAAGAGCCCCATTTTCAGATCAGGTGGTATCAGAGCTTAAGATTGACTAACCACACCTTCAAGGAAGATATTATCAGAATGCTTGATTGACAAAGTAGAGATTGCTTGTCTGAAAGGTGTTTAAATAGCAAGAGGCTAATTGTATGCTTGTTTGTAGACTGACCATTTTCTGAGTTTGCAGAGGTGAAGGGAAATCTATTGATAGCTCAGTCCAGGGAGGACAAGAAGGAGAAAGGCTGAAGGCATTCTTATATCCCAAAGGACCTCAAGGAAATCCAAAGCACAAGAGGTTTGTTGCAAGAGGTTGCTTAAATAAGCTCTTTATTTATCTTGTTGAAGTTTTTTTGTTCATTGGCATAACGACAACTTCTAAAAGTGGGTCCTAAAATTCTTCTTGCTTCACAAGACTCTTTGATGAATACATGAAGCAATAATCATCCACCATGATGGATATGGTGAGAGAAATTTATGAAGGTGGAAGGAAGAGAAGCATGCTTAGAAAGCAAATGAATTCCATGAAGGAAGAGAAGTAGCTGCTTCTTGATAGACTGTAGGAAATGGAGAGGCAACTTCATATTGCAAATATGAACCTTAAGAGGATGCATGAGTTGGAAACACAAATATTTTTTGCCCAATAAGCCTTAGTCAAGTATCAACTTGAAGAAGAGGTAATCCATTCCAGTTTGTCTTCAAATTCCTCTAAGGATGACTGTATTGGTTCTTTTCAAAAACATACTAAAGGCATAGGTTCCAAGCTAATGTCCTAGATGGGCTATGAAGAAAAGGGCTTGGGAAAGCATGCACAAGGTATTGTTGAACCAATAATGGTTGAGGAAATGCCTAAGTATTTGGCTCTTGGCTATGGACAGTATTATGGAGAGAATTCTAAAGCTACCATGAAAGCCATTGAAACAGTCCCAAGAAGGAGTTTCAGTTCATGTCCTCTACCTCAGAAGTGTGAAGGTTGTTTCCAAGAGGAATACAATAGCTTGAAACATCAATTGCAGGATGTAGGTTTTTAGAAGCACACACTTGAACTAGAGAGTTGGGGAGACTCTAACAACCTTGAAGAGTTTGATGGTGTTCCAAAGGGAGCCACTTCTTCATTTGCTTCACCTCCGTATGAAGGCAATAAAGGTGAAAGAGGCAGGAAGCAGAAGAAGGAAAAGAAGCAAGAAGCCAAAAGACCATGGACAAGGCAAATCATGTTGTTAAGATGATGCACATGCAGTGCACTTACTGCCATAAACAAGGGCATCTTGTTGAAAGGTGTTGGACTCTGAATCCAGTAATGCTTCTACTGAAGCTGAGGGAGAAAGTGGAGAGAAGATGGTAGGAATGGAAAGCAAGATTCCATGACTGATTTGTCTCAGAATGATTCACATATTGATGCTGATGTGCAGAAAAAGGAAGGACCTTTGAAATGGATTGGTAAGAAATGATTAGAGTTCTTATCCAATTAAAGATTGCATGTCTATTGATGCATCTATTTGCATTTTTTTGTTAATTGAATGCAAGTTGCAAGTTTCTACCAAGAAGGTGAATGGAGAAGTTGAGTGGGAAGCTCACTTTGTTGTTGCAACATTATATTTTATTTCAGCTTCGAAAGTACAATGTTCTTAAGCGACAATTGAAGGATGAAATGCATGCATGAGATGATGTGCATGAACTAGGGATGTTGATGTTTTCCTTGTTTTCGGAACATGTGTGTATGATTGACTTTAAGGGCTGATTTCTCTGTTGTAAACATGCATGTAATGTCGATGTGGGAAAATTTAACTTGGTCTCCAAATGGAGATAAGGATGAAGTGTTTCATCTTTTGAAAAAGAGTCCTAATGGTCTTTTCCTACATGGTTGACTTGAAGGGTCATTTGCTTTAAAGGCATGTTTTGTGGGCTTGTTAATCTAATCCATCATTTGTATTTAGATGTAAGACATGGAGATGTTCACAGGATGTGAAATATGTTCCTTCGTTGGAGCAAGAATTTAGTCCATCCAGTTGTTGTCTGTATGCCTGTTGTTGTTAACAGTTGTTGTTGGCAGCTTGTCAAACAAGTAAAAATAGAAGTTTTGTGGAGCGGATGTACTACACATTTGTTGAGCCACCTTGGATAAATGATCAAGGAAAATAATCTCAAACTACCTTCTATGACCATTTCAATAGAAGTTCTGTAGGAAGGCAAGGAGGAAGACAATTCTTCTCAGGCAGACCAGCCCATCCAGAGAAGAGAAGTGGTCATAAACTTTGGTTCAGAGGCATTATGCAAAGGCAAGTGTAGTGAGGCTGAATGAAGAGGGTGAGTCACTCTCATTTACTGTTCAGATCATTATATCAGCCTTTTGGAGACCAAAAGTTATTTTAGTGGGAAGGCGTGATCCAAAAATGGATCCTAGATAAACCTCTAAGTCTAAAAGACTTCATGCAAGAGGTAAAAGGTGCCAAATGGCACAAACCCTTTGTAAATCAGAGGAAAATGAAAATTGCAGGCTACTCTTGGAAATGGTCTCATTGTAGAGATCTACTCATTCTGAATCCAATGCAACTTGAAATTGCGAAAACGGACCTCGGATGAAGGAGTTATTGTCAAATGAAAATTGCCCAATGTCCTTAAAAAAGGAGGCGATTTCATTAAATTTTGAACTATATTGAAAATTTTGATTTTAGTATAGGCTCACGGACCAATCCATAGCTGACACGTGGCAGGCCAATATTGGGCCACATTACCTTGTTTGATTGATCAAAGAGGAAATATTACATTGACGGATTACACTATTGGGCCTTAGAAACTTGAAGAAAACCATGAAAATCAAGCTAATGGAGGCTTAAACAATGGGTGCACAGGGACCGCTGGATCTGGCCAATCAACGGTCTAGATCCGATTGGCATATTGCATCGGCTATGATCAGTGGGTCTGATTGGAGGCATAGTGCATGAACCGGGGCGATGCGATGGAGCGATCGCCAAAATTGGCGGATCACCATTGGCGAACACCAATGGAGAAACCATGTTATATATATATTATATATATTATATATAATATATATATGTATATGCGATAGCTGGACCCGACAGGGCTCTAAGCGATAATGGATATATTTTGAAATCCATAAAATACCAATTTTCGGTGTATTTATTGTATTTCACTTATTAAGCGAAATACAAAGGGGAAGCGATATGTGATATAAATAGGACCCGAAAGGGTTCCGAAATGGAAATGGATAACATTTGAAATCCACGAATGTCATTTTGTATGTATTTTCGCATGTTTTAATGCATTGTGAAATACAAAGGGACAAAACCTTGCGAATGCGACAATGGCCTATGGGCGGACCCGATAGAAAAATAAAGTGCGATTATGAATATTTAAAGTCTAGGAAGAACAGTGGTTTGTGGATTTTTCCGTGTATTACAGTGTTCTTTGTGTAAAACACAAAACGACTATTTTTAATGGATTTCAAGCACTAATGCCCTCATCCATTACGGAACAGGTGGCCACCTTCCCAGAGGGGATTATGCAATGATTATTGAGCGCTCAGGAGAGGGATTCGAGCGGACCCAAAGTCGGAAGATAGAGAGCCCGAAAGGGAAAACCAACAGACATCACCGATTTGGCTAAAAGCCATGAATGTCAAAGACTGTGGGGGCTGATTTGTTGACAGTAGCCGATTTGATGTTGAAGGGCTGCTGGGTTGTGAATGGTTGCTATTATTGATCCTTGAGGGGTCGCTACTGAGCAGAAGCCAAATCAGGAAGCTGAAACCAAAGGGACAATGCAAAAGCCAAGGGAGTCACTTGGAGTGCAAGTGAAAAGCCCAAAGAGAGTTGTAAAAAGCCAGAAGGCAGAAAGAAGCCAGAGCGAAGCACCAAAGAGCTAGAGCCAAAGAGCCAGAGTTAGAGCCAAGAGCCAAAACTAGAGCCAAAGAGCTAGAGTCAGAGCCAAGAGCCAGAACCAAGAGCCAAAGAGCCCGAGCCAAGAACCAGAGCTCCAAGAGCCAGGGGATTAAATGGAGTCTAAACCCACTGTTTCTATGTAAACAACAGGAGTTGAGTCAAAGAACTTGTAAAAGACTCACTATAATCCTAGAGAGCTTAGTCAAGTTGACTAGAGCTCATAGAAACATAGCCCAAGAGTTGTGGGTGAACTCCTAATTAATATTGCTATTCATGTATCTGCTTTATAGCTGCATTATTACTGCTGCATTATTCACTGTTATATGCACTTATATATATATGTTCAACTACATTTAAATATCAATATGCACAATAGATTTTAAAGCACATAAACACACAACCGTAAATACAAGCATATGCCTATGTTTTCAAGCATTTCTTATTTATGCATTGGTTAATTAAATAGACTTGGGGAAATTCAAGCTTTAGAAGTGGGAGAGGTTCTTGTAAGCTAGACAAGAAGCCTAAGCGCCCCATTTTCAGATCAAGAATGTAACTAGGTTCGGTCTTCATAATGTTACTTGAGTCATAATGAAATATATTTATCAAAAGAAAGAATTTTTTTACTTATTATCAATTAAAATGACTTATTAAGCATGGGTTTCATGCTTGGGTCAATTGTCATAGGTCAAGCCTCCATTGCAAGCTTTTAGGTTTTCTAAAGTGTTGGGTTGTGTTATATTCTTTCCACGACTAGCCCACGTAGTTAACCAGGGGGTTAGAAGGGGGGCGGAGGCCCCCCTTCGTTGCACTAATTGCGTAGTGGGGAGAGTCACAAGGGGTTTGAAGGGTGCAGGTAACCCCACTCACATTGTTTATTTTATATGTTTTAGAATTCGTATGCAGGTAGTTTTTGTACGGGGTTAAAACCTACATTTTGTATCAGAATTGTTTTGGCTTCAAGGGGATGCCTTTGTTGTAGAGGGGTTTCGCTCGGGCCTGTTGTAGGCCCTGTTCAGTGGGAGATCTGCGAGATCGATTCTAGTTGTGAAAGATGGCGAGAAGTGGAAAGATAGAGATTGAGAAATTTAATGGTCAAAGTTTTGAGTTGTGGAAACTCAAGATGGAGGATCTGTTGGTGGATAAAGATCAGTGGATTGCGGTAGATTTGGGTACTAAACCAACAAGAGTGTCTGATGAAGAATGGAAAAAGTTGGATCAGAAGGAAAAGAGCAAAATACAATTGTGTGTTTCAGATTCAGTATTGCTGAATGTATCACTGGAAGCTACGACGAAGGATTTGTGGGACAAGTTAGGGACTTTGTACCAATCTAAGTCTCTGGTGAATAAATTGTTCATGTGGAAAAAGCTATATAACCTAAGGATGAAATATGGAGACATGGTGACAGAGCATTTGAACACATTTAATACTGTGGTGAGTCAGTTATCATCTGTTGATATTAAAATTTCAGATGAAGATAAGTGCATCAGTTTATTATGTTCTCTACTAGATTCATGGGATAGTCTGGTTATTGCAATAGGTAGAAATGCAATTGCCTTGTAGTTTGATGAAATAGTCTCATCCTTGCTGATGGAGGAAATGAGAAGGAAAAATATGGAGATCCAGAATGGTGATGCATTGTATGTACGAGGATAGTCCCAGAACAAAAACAAAAATAAGTCATCGAGTGGGAGATCTAAATATAGAGGGAGATCTAAATCTCCAGGAAAACCTGTAAAGGTGGTGTGCCGGAAATGCGGAAAGGAAGGGCACTATAAAAGGGACTGTAAATCTGAAGCTCCTGATAAAGTAAAGGGATCTGATGATGCTCCTTCTGCAGAGGCAAAAACCACCTCCGATGAAGGTGGGGATGTGTACTTGGCTTCTTCAAGTACACATGTAGATCACGAGGCATGGTTGATTGACTCAAGTGCATCCTTTCACTTCACTCCCCATAGAGAGTGGTTCTACAAGTATGATAAATATGATGGTGGTGATGTCTTCTTGGGGGATGACAGGAAGGCTAGAATCGTTGGTTGTGGGAAAGTAAAGTTGAAGTTGTAAGGTGGAATGGTTAGAACACTTCCGAGTGTTCTGCATATTCCTACATTAGCTAGAAAACTGATTTTTGTAAGCAAGCTGGATGATGCAGGTGTAAAAATAATGTTCGAGAAGGATACCTGCAAGATGGTTCAGGGGGCAATGGTATTGATGTGGGGAGTTCGAATTGGAACTTTGTACAATTTGCAAGGTAGCACTGTTGTTTATGGGTGCAACAGTTCATTGGTTCCTGAAAGTGGAGTAGAAAATCTAGTGGTCTCTAGAGAGAAAACCATATTGGAGAGAAGGGCCTTCGAATACTTCATGGTAAAGGTATGTTAGAAGGTATGAGTAATATTTCTATGGATTTTTATTTTTGTTAAAATGTGTATATGGGAAGAAGAATCAGGTGAGTTTCCTCTCTGGTGGTAAGAGGGAAAAATAGATATTAGAGCTTGTACACAATGATGTGTTTGGACCTGTGAAGGTTCCATCACTGGGTAAGTTTGTGTACTATGTATCCTTTATAGATGACTTCTCAAGGAATACATGGATATATTTCCTTAAGAATAAATATGAATCTTTGACAGGTTTAAAGAAATTAAGGCTCTGGTGGAAAACTAGATAGAGAAGAAGATAAAGGTGTTGAGGACAGATAATGATGGAGAATTTTGCAGTAAGGAATTTGAGGAATTCTGTAAGAAGTGTGGTATAGCACGGCAGAAGACTACTCCATATACACCTCAAAAAAATGGAGCTGTAGAAAGAATGAACAAGACGTTGATGGAAAGGGCAAGAAGCATGCTTAGTGGTGTCGGGTTAGGACATGAATTCTGGGCAGAGGCGGTGGAGATAGCATGTTACTCGGTCAACAAATCACCTTCATCAGCGTTGGAGGATAAGACTCCACAAGAGGTATGGACTGGTAAGAAACCCTCTCTTTCACATCTAAGGGTATTTGGATGTGATACATATGTGCATGTTCCAAATGAGAAACAAACCAAGTTGGATAGTAAATCTGAAAAGTGCATTTTTATTGGGTATAAGGATGGTTTAAAGGGTTATAAGCTTTGGAGCCCAGTAACAAGGAAGGTTGTGTACAATTGAGATGTGGTGTTCAGAAAGGTAAAATATGTTATTAAAAATGAAGTCCAACCAAAGGAACCTGAGAAGATATAGTTTGAGCTAAAGTAGGAAGAATCAGACTCTACAACAAAAAAGGAACCAGAAGATGAAGAGCGACAAAAACTCTGGGTGTGAGAAGATCAGTTCGAGAAAGAAGGCAACCATAAAGGTATAGTTCATCTGCTTTCTATTCAAATTTTTCTTTATCTATTATTGATGATGATCCCAGAACTGTGAAGGAAGCAGTACATTCAGAGGATGGAAAACTCTAGAAAGAGGCCATGGTTGATGAAATGGAATCTTTGCACAAAAATGAGGCTTGGGATCTACTGGAGTTGCTGGCTGGAAGGAAACCCATTGTTAGCAAATGTGTGTTCAAGAAGAAGACAATTACAGAAGGAAAGGTGGATAAATACAAAGCTCGTTTGTAGCAAAAGGTTATTCCCAGGTGTCGAGAATTGATTTTGGTGATATTTTTTCTCTTGTTGCCAAGGTAACTTCTATTAGATTACTTTTATCTGTTGCTGCTGCTTTTGATTTTGAGGTAGAACAAATGGATGTGAAGACAACATTTATTCACATGGATCTGGAAGATGAGATCTACATGAAGCACCCTGAAGGCTTTGCGGTGAAGGGTAAGAAATAACTAGTATGCAAGTTAAATAAGTCTCTGTATGAGTTAAAACAATCACCAAAGATGTGGTATCAGAAATTCGATACATTTATATGGGGACTTGGCTTCACTAGAAGCAAAGCAAATCACTGTGTGTATTCTAAATTAATTGGTGTTCGTGTTATTTATCTGGTCTTGTGTGTGGATGATATGTTGCTAGTTGGAAATGACAGAAATTATCCAGGGTTTGAAGACCCATTTGTCGTCCAAATTCGACATGAAAGATGTTAGTGCTAGAAACTATATTTTGGGCATGGAAATTAAAAGAGATTGGACAAAGAGGAAGCTCTGGTTAAACCAGAGGAAGTATGTTGAGACAATATTGTAGAAGTTTAATATGCAGGATAGTAAACCGATGAAGGTTCCTATTCCTGTAGGTGAAAAGTTATTTGCTGAACAGTGTCCCAAGACACAAGAAGAGGAAGAGGACATGTCCCATGTTCTATATGAAAGTGCAGTCGGTAGCTTGATGTATGTGATGGTCTGTACTAGACTAGACATTGCACACGCAGTGGGAGTATTGAGTAGGTTTATATCAAAACCAGGAAAGGAACACTAGACAACAGTGAAGTGGGTTTTCAGGTATTTGTGTGGCATTAGTGATTATGGTTTGTGCTACCAAGAAAGACCATGATTGGATAGAGTGTTGGATATTCATGGCTTTGTTGATGTAGATTGGGCTAGAGATCTGGATCAGAGAAGATCTACAAGTGGGTATGTGTTTAACCTATTTGAAGGTGCAGTCAGTTGGATGAGTAAGAAACAATATGTAGTGGCATTATCAACTACAGAGGTAGAATACATGGCAGTCACTCATGCAAGCAAGGAACTAGTTTGGTTGCAGAGATTGTGTTCAAGCATGGGGTTAGTACAGAGAGCTATAAGGATAGACTATGACAGCCAAAGTGCAATTTTCTTGGCAAAGAACCCTGCATATCATTCAAAGACAAAGCACATTGATGTTCAGTATCACTTTGTGAGGGATATGAGAGAAGACAAAAAGGTGTTGGTGGTAAAGGTGGACACTTTGAAGAATACTGCAGATGCATTGACAAAATTTGTTAGCTCTGAGAAGTTCTCATGGTGTAGAGAAACAATGGGTGTTTCAGGGCTGAAAAAATGACTAAGCTCTCCTGTGGCACCCTGTGGAAAGAAAACAACAAGTGGGAGATTGTTGGGTTGTGTTATATTCTTTCCACATAGTTAACAGGGGGTTTGAGGTGAAATTTTGGTTTTGGACCCTATGTTAGGTTGGGCGGACCCACCTATGGTTTTGTGGATGATTTTTTCACATGTTTTTTGGACGCGATGGTTTTCGGTCCATGGTTTTGGAGGCAATGGTTTTCAGTCCATGGCATTGGATACTTCGGCATGTATAAATATGTATTGTAACATTGAAAGGAAAATAATGAAAAATCAAGCTAGTAGTCCCAGTTTTGGGATCCAGTGGGAAATCTCTGTGTATACGTGTTTTATGTGTTATGCTCTCGCATTTTTATTTTTTCCTGTGATTTAGAATTCGTAAGCAGGTAATTTCTATACAGGGTTAAAACCTACAGAAGTCTCAACCTTTGTTGTGTGTACACTACTAAAAATAGTTTATAATTTTCTGTTGAAGTTAAATCCTTATAATCCACATAAAAATTATTCGTAATTATATTAGAATCCTATAAGCCCCATTTCAAAATACTATCAACGTAATTATAAATTAAGGCCCATTTTAAAATATAAATTAAAATAATGATGACTCATATTAGTAACCATGATAATTTCAAACCCTTTCTTAAACATGTAAAAATGCCTCTCTCTCCATCC
>APFE030032313.1:0-50551 GCA_000404065.3 Pinus taeda | reverse complement strand
TGGGAGAATGTTGGGTTGTGTTATATTCTTTCCATGACTAGCCCACGTAGTTAACCAGGGGGTTAGAAGGGGGGCGGAGCCCCCCCCCGTTGTTGTGCTGATTGCATAGTGGGGAGAGTCACAAGGGGTTAGAGGGGTGCAGATATTTTTGGATTTTGTATTTGGTTGGGTAGACCTACCTATGGTTTTGTGCATGATTTTTTTCACATGGTTTTGGACGTGATGGTTTTTGGTCCATGGTATTGGATGCTTCAGTATGTATAAATATGTATTGTAAAATTGAAAGGAATATAATGAAAAATCAAGTTGGTAGTCCCGGTTTTGAGATCCAGGGGAAAATCTCTGTGTATATGTGTTTTATGTGTTATGCTCTCACATTGTTTATTTTCTGTGTTTTAGAATTTGTATGCAGGTAATTTTTGTACGGGGTTAAAAGCTACATAAATTCCAAGCCAAAATCTATTTTGTTCTGTCAAATGCTTCATCCATTAAGTCACCTTATTGTCAGCCTCCAAATTAATATTCTACAAGTCATCTTCTCAAACAAACTCATGTTGGCTCATTTTCATTGGGAAACAACTATAAATAGGCATGCACACTTTGCTTAACAAAGAGAGACAAGATATAAGTTTGGTGAACTACAATCAAGGATAATTTGATGGTGTAGAAGGTCGAAATGTGATTGTAGGACCGAAGTTTAGGGCTACCTCCACAACAGGACCGAAGTATGGGATACCTCCACCATAGGACCAAAGTCTGGGCTACCTCCACCACAAGACCGAAGTCTGGGCTGCCATCACAGGACCAAAATTTTGCGCTACCACAAAACCAAAGTTTGACACTATAACATTACCACTACAAGACCACAGTGTATCTCTGTTATAAGATTAATAAAAGACAGATGTTGTGAACTTAAAATCATAACAATTAAATAAACTATTAAAAGATTATTTAAATAAATAAATTATTAATTATAATCAATCATTAATTAGTTAAATGTAGAGACATCAGTCCCCAAGGGACATGCCTCTCTGATAGACATGGCTAGTCAACTCCTATTTAAGGAGCACCACCTCAACCTTGTAAACATCATTCAATTTTTATCACTATATCTATATATATATATATAAACATATTACATTTAGAATTTATTTGATGTTTTATTATCAATTATCAACAAATTAAAAATTTATATTACTAACAGTGGTATTGGATCTAGCAGTAGACTGGTGATGCCCATGACACTCTGCTAGCCGTCAGGCCCTCCAGGCCTTCCATCTGTAACTTGCGTTCACTGTGCAAATCTGCTGCAAGGCCGAATAGGCGGAGTGAAGAACTGTCATGACTCATGTCACAGCCGCCAGCTCCATGGCTCTAGAGTTCTGTGGCATGGAAGAAAAACAACTTACGGTGCTCTGCGGCTAACAATAGCTGTGCTATGTGGCCATGCATGTTTTGTGCTAGCCACGGGTTTTCCAAGACATGGCTAGGCCGAGCCGTAGCATACTCCTGCTGACAATCTCATACCACGATTGAATCAACGTCGTGTTAACCGTTTTGTAGACTTTGATACGCCGAGGTCTATGGTTTGACATTCGTAGCCAGTTTAAACTCCGAACAGTGGGGTCAGGTCAACTGACGTGACCAATGGATGTGGCCCAGCACTAGTTCAAAAGAAAATTCCACTCAAATCGACTATTTGTAAAATGAATTATATATATAATATATATATATAATATATAGATATATATAAATATATATATATATATATATATATATATAGATATAGATATATAGATGAAATATAACTATTAGATATTTGTGAATTAATGAATTAGTAATTAAAATAAATAAATTATTATTATTTAAAAAAAATTGGGTCTTCAAGAAAAAACAAAAAAAAATGGCGGCGAACAATAGTGACGAAATGAAAAAGGTTCAAGAGGACATCAACAAGCTGAATAAATGTCTGGATAATGCCAAGAAGTCAATTAGTAAGCAAGACCAAATGACTGATGATATATCCTTCTTAAAAAACTTGATGAGTCGGCACTTCGGAGAAACCGATCCACCTTCAGATACAGAGAGTCCCAAGACTCCATAAGGGGAGACTTCTCTAAAGCATGACTTCCTAAGGCAAAGATTATACTCATTCCTAAAGGAACCATCTTAAAATAAAAAATGAATTACTGAAGTATGATGGTAAGAACTTTAAAGGAACTGTCGTATGGGTGAATAATATGAATGCAATTTTTTTAGCAAACCACGGACAACAAGAAAAATTCATGATTGCATCCAACTACTTAGAAGCAGAAGCATACGATTGGTTTTTGTGGTGGTCATCTAAATGCACAGGTTGCTCGTTCAATTGGCAAAACCTTAAAAATGCTCAGTTAAAAAGGTTTCATGATGAGGAGGAGGATGATGTCTACAAGAGATTTGTTAACCTAAAGAAAAAAGGACCAGTGAGTGAATAAACTCACAAATGGGAAGTATTAGCAGTAAGGCAAAGATGGTTTTCAGATGAGGAGCTTCTAAAAATGTACTGTTGTTACATTCGCGAAGAATTAAAATTTCATAAACCCAAAATTATTGAAGAGGCCTGACTTACAACCATAATTATTGAGCGAAAATATAAACTTCACAAACCACCATATGTCAGTAACGACAGGACTAACAACTATTTAAAGAGAAAGGAAGGTAAAAATTCATAAAAAAATACTAGTAAGTATGTTCCACCACCATTACAAAGTGAAGGAAAACAACAGTCTAATGTCGAAAGAGAAAAGGATGGCAAATGTTGGAAGTGCCGAGACAAGTATTATGCAGGAAACAAATGCGCAACACAAAAATTGTACAACTGTGAAGCTAAACAAGAAGATGAATCCTCTATACACTACTCTGACAAAGAGGACAAAGAAGAAAATGCAAACCCTAGTCCAGAATCAGAAGACGATATGCCACGAATTTGCATAGCATGCATCACAGGGATAGCTCAACCACAGACACTGAAGCTTAAAGGTTACATCAAGAAGCAAAGCGTTATTTTTATGGTGGACTCAAGTAGTACACAAAACTTTGTAGATGTCAATGTTGCAAAAAGACTGAACATCTTTGCTTACCTGGTAGAAGACTTAAAAGTTAATGGTAGTAGATGGAAAGCGTATAGATGGAGTTGGCAAGTGCCATAAAGTTAAGTTGCAATTAAGTGACTATGAAATGGAGTCAAGTTTTTATACGGTTCCCCTAAGAGGAGTACATGTTTTTTTAGGTGTACAATGGTTAAGAACACTAGGCACTTATTCAGCAAATCACATAAAACAATTCATTAGATTCAAATGGGATTGACGAAAATATTAGTTGTTCGGGTTTCAGGCACCACGAACACAAGTCATCTCCACTCAACAGATGAAGAAGCTTATTCGCAAGGGGGCACCAACATTTTTTGCACAATGTTAGCACTTGGAATTATTATCGACAGAAGGGACTCATCAAACATCAGAAGTTTCATCCATGATTTAGAGATACAAGAAAGTTTTCCAAGATATACCAATGAAGTTACCTCCGGAAAGGAAAATTGAACACATTATCGAAGTCAAACCCGACTCAACTCCAGTTAATGTTAAGCCATATCGTTATCCCCATCACCACAAGACAAAAATAGAACGCTTAATTCAAGACCTACTAAAGCATGGAATCATTACGAAGAGTAGAAGTCCATATGCTGCACTCGTAGTATTGGTTAGAAAGAAGGAATGATATTTCCGATTATGTATAGATTACATATGCTTAAACAAAATCACTATTAAGCATAAGTTTCCGATTCTGTTCATTGAAGAAATGTTAGATGAATTACACAGTGCAAAATATTTTTCCAAGTTAGATCTAAAATCAGGTTACTACCAAATACGAGTAAGGTTAGAAGACATCTAAAAGACAACATCTAGGACTCATGAAGGGTATTACAAGTTCAAGGTCATGCCATTTGGATTAAAAAATGCACCAACCACCTTCCAAGCAACCATGAATGAGCTCTTTCACCCTTACCTTAGGAAGTTCGTATTAGTTTTCTTCGATGATATTTTAGTCTACAGTAAGACATGGAAAGAACATCTCAAACATCTAGAAGAAGTGTTGTCTGTTTTGGAAAAGAACCAATTTTATGCCAAGCTATCAAAATGTATGTTTGGGCAAAAGGAAGTTGAATACCTAGGTCATGTTATATCAGGGGAAGGAGTCCAAGTGGATCCCAGCAAAATCAAGGCAATCAATGAATGCCCCAAACCAAAGAACATATCTAAGTTGAGGGTATTTTTGGGTTTAACAGGGTATTACAGAAGATTTATAAAAAACTATCCACATCTGTAGCACCCCTGACGAATTTGTTAAAGAAACATGCTTTTAAGTGGGACGACCAAGAAAACAAGTGTTTTGAGAAATTAAAGGAAGTGATATCAACCACACCAGTACTAGCAACTCCTGACTTCTCCAAACCGTTCATAGTCAAATGTGATGCTTATGGGTTTGGAACTGGAGTTGTATTGATGCAGAACAACCACCCTATAGCATTTGAGAGTAGGAAACTTAATAAAAAAGAAGGCTTAAAATCAACATACCAAAAGGAGATTCTCCCATCATACACCCTCTGACGAAGTGGCACCAATATTTGCTTGGAAGTAAATTCTCAATCCGAACCAACCACAACAGTCTTCAATTCTTACTTCAGCAAAAGTCATTATCAATAGAACAACAAAAGTGGATGGATAAGCTGTCAACTTTCGATTTATAAATATTACACAAGAAGGGAAAGGAGAATGACATAGCTGATGCACTCTCACATAAATATGATGATCACACAACATGTGCCGCCATGGTAGTTGTTCCAAAATGGTTGGACGAAATACGAGCTGAATATGCCAAGGATAAGGTTTGTGACTCCATGATTAACAATATCAGTCAGTATACCAACTTTGAGTGGAAAAATGACATCTTATGGTACAAAGGGAGAATTTACCTAACATTCACATCCAAATTTAAGGTGAAAATACTAAAGGAGTCTCACAATTCACTAGTAGCCGGACATGTCAGATTCTACAAGACTTACTACAATGTCCGGCAGTCATTCTACTCGAAGGGTATGAGCAAGGAAATTTATAAATATGTTGCAGAATGTGATATTTGTCAAAGAAACAAGAGCGAAAATGTTCCAACTCCAGGATTGCTACATCCACTTCACATTCCAAATCAAAAGTGGGAGGATATTTCAATGGATTTTATTGAATTACTACCTGCATCTGACGGAAAGGATAAAATATTTGTAGTAGTCGACATGCTCACTAAATATGCCCACTTTATGGCTATTAAAAAGACTCACACAACCAAATAAATCGCTGACGTGTTTTGTAAAAATATTTAAAAACTACACGAGTTTCCTAAGGTCATAGTCAGCAATAGAGATGTAAGTTTTAAAGGGAAACTTTGGAAGGATTTCTACCATCAAGCAGTAATATCCCTCAATATGAGTTTGGCCTATCACCCCCAAACATATGGGCAATCCAAAATCGTTAACAAATGCTTGGAAACATATCTTCGTTGTTTCGTTACAGATAAAAAAAATAGATGGACACAATGGCTACACCTGGCTGAATGGTGGTATAATACCGCATACCACACATCAGCTAAGGTGACAACCTTCCAAGCCTTATATGGTTACGATCCACCCAGGTGGAAGGACTTTGAACTCCTTGATTCTATGGTACTAGCAATTAAAGACAACTTAGGAGAAAGTCGAAGAATCATCAACTTACTAAAAGAAAATCTAACCATGGCCCGTAATAGAATGAAACAACAAGCCGACCAACATCGTTATGAAAGAGAGTTCAAGGAGGGAGATTGGGTCTTTGTTAGACTCCATCCTTATAAGCAACTATCACTAAAACAACAAGGGAAGAATAAATTGTCACCTAAATATTATGGACCGTACTAGATAATAAAAAAGATAAGTAGTGTATCTTATGGGTTAAACTTACCAGACAATTGCCGAATCCATAATACCTCTCATGTATCAAGTCTCAAAAAAGTATTAAGGCAAAATCAAACAACACAAATAGAAATACCAGAGACTGATGAAGAAGGAAGAATAGTCCTTGAACCTGCAGGTATACTCGCTACCCGAGAAAAGGTTTTACGATCTAAGACAATAAAGGAATACCTCATCAAATGGAAGAGGTTACCAGAGGAAGATTTTTCTTGGGAATCAGAACGTTTCATGCATCAATACCCAGGCCTACCTATGCCTTGAGGACAAAGCATCTTAAGGGGAAGGCAATGTTATGCACTTAAAATCATAACAATTAAATAAAATATTAGAATATTATTAAAATAAATAAATTATTAATTATAATCAATTAATTAGAAAATAATTAGTTAAATGATGGTACATCAGTCCCCGAGGGACATGTCTTTCTGATTAGGCATGGCCAGTCAACTCCTATTTAAGGAGCACCGCCTCATCCTTGTAAACTCATCATTTTATATTATTATATATATATATATATATATATATATATATATATATATATATATATATATATATATATATATATATATATATATATATATATATATATATAACATATTACATTTAGAATTTATCTGATGTTTTATTATTAGTTATTAGCAGATTAAAAATTTGTATTGCTAACAACCAAGTTATTATGCCATTATTGAATTGAAGTATGATTAGGATCTCAGGACCAAAGCATGAAAAAGGCTGCCTCAGAATCGAAACATTAACAGATTGTTACATAGGATGATACAGGAACAAAGTAGGATTGGGCTACCACAAAACTGAAGTATGACACCAGTGAAACATGACCATAACATACTTAGGGATGCCACATAATCGAAGCATCATTTGGATGCCACATAATTGAAGTATGACGCGACAAGGTTGACTTGATGGATGGAAGTAGTCTTTGGTTTAGGTTATGAGAGTCTTGGTCATCTCAGTTTTGTATTGAATCTACTAAAGGAAGAGTTCTTGAATGAGTTTTCTCCTAAATAGGGGTTTTACCTTGGGAATGTGCCTACATCTTTTGTCCTCCTCTATTTATTGACTAGAATTAGTCTCGATAATAAGGACAAAATAAATTGAAAGAATAATATATAATAATAAAACATCACAAGATAATGTCATACTAAGAGAAATCAATTCCATTTCCACCCTAATGTATTTCTCAACTGTTTCTTGGGCTAAATCTCTCTCTCTCTCTCTCTCACACACACACACACACACATGCGAAGCTAGGGTTTATGTGAAGATGTAGTTGGAGGAGGCTGAAACTGTAGGGCCGACATTCTGGGAAGCAGTTGCAGGGCCAAAATTATGGGATGAAGTTGTAGTAGGTCAATGTTTGGAAGTTTTGTTGGAGAAGATCTTGCTGGGGTCTGACTTGGTTCTTGGTAGGGTTGTTGGATTTGGTCGTTGGGCCTTGAAAGTCTCTTTGTAAGCATAATCTAAAGAAGAAGAGGAACATTTTTATGGGTTTTCCCCTTGAAGCGGTTTCACCCTAGCTTGGATCTTATATCTTGTGTACTCTATCTTGTTGTGATCTTCATTGTTTTGGTAATTGCTTGATGAAAAAGTATCTAATAAAGTAATAAATGGCCAACACACATCACAAGAAATTATCAAGTTAAGGAAAATCATCTATAATATATAAGTATCCTAATTTTCCAACATGGTTTTAGAGCTAAGTTGCAAGAAGGAGACTGACGATCACATCTTAGTTGGCACTATGGTAAGGGTTATAAGGAAGAGTTTCAAGTTTCTTGGAAATATTGCTACATCTATCAAGGATTGTCTATTGAATATTATCTCCAAGCTCGCAAAGGAAAGTAGTAGGTGGAAGTTTGTTCTCAACTTTATCTGATGCTTTCAAGGACAAGAATGTAAGGGTTATTGGCAGTGGTGCCTCTAAACATATGACGGGAGAATGTAGTCAGCTTCAAACTCTATCTAAAGGAAATTCCTCTCATTCAATTGAACTTGGAGACAAGAAGAGCTATCTAGTGAAAGGGATTGGATCTACTTTGTTGGAGCTCAACAATATTTTATATGTTCCAAATTTGAAGAAAAAATTACTTTCTATTTATTGTCTACAGTATAAAGGTGATAGAGTTGCTTTTGTTGATGGAAAGATTTTGGTTTGGGGTAAGGGATCTAGTATTAATGATGCTAGGGTGATTGGGATTTGTGAGGGGACATTATATATAATTTTTACACCTATATGTCATGCCCTAGTCCACTTGGATGTGAGTCTTTATGAAATATGGTATAGAAGGTATGGACACCTTCATTACAATATTTTTCCATCTCTAAGTCAAAAGGTCAAAGGCATCCCATATATATGGAAGTTTTAGATCTCATAAATTCAGATGTATGTGGGCCTCTGACAATTAGTATTATGTAACCTTAATTGATGATTTCTTAAGGAAAACTTGGTTATACCTCCTCAAGAACAAGGATGGGGTATTTGAAAAGTTTCAGGAGCTCAAGAATGAAGTGGGGAATCTAAATGAGAGAAAGATCAAGACTCCAAGGATAGAAAATGGTGGAGAATACACCTCCAAAGAGATGATAGCTTTTTGCAAGGAAGCTGGGATCAAGATGGAGCTTTTTTTTCCCTACAATCCTGAAAAAAATGGCATGGCTGAATGGAAGAATAGAAAAATATTGAAGAATGTTTAAGGGCCATGCTTCATGATCAAGATATATCCCAATTCCTATGGGGAGAAGCATGTATAATTTTATTTTACTTGTAGAACTGAAGTCCTCACAGAATCCTCAACAACATGACTTCGGAAGAAGCATTTATGGGAAATAAGACAAGTCTGGATCACCTTCAAATATTTGGGTGTCTTGTGTATATTCATATACCTAAGGACACAATAAAGAAGTTGGATCCTACCGGTCTAAAAGGGATATTTTTGGGTATAGTGCTTCATCAAAGGCATATATAATCTATGTTAAGAAGGATCTTCGAATTGAAGTAAGCAAGGATGTCATCTTTGATGAAAGCATAGATTATAAGAAATCGAAGGATGTTCCAGTTGACTATGATGAAGAAGAAATACCTATCTGAAGCGACAAAACTTAAGAGTATTTGTGCTTTTAATATAAAATACACAAATTTATTTACAAATAATATTTTATTAATAATATGAAATGTACAAGGATATGAATGTTACAATGAGGCCCTACTTATATACCTATGCAGGTGTCCTTTCATGATTGGGCATGTCTTATAGATAATCATTATTTAACTATGACTATTTAAGATAATCATTATTTTGATTATTTATTATTTAAATTATTTATATTCATTTTATTTTATATAATTTATATTCATAACATTGCCCCTTCCTTAAAGCTTTGTCCTCAAAGCTATATTGTTGAAAATTTTTCTTCATCTTGCGTTTGTCATCTCGACATATGTAACTCGATGTCACTGGTACCTCAGCTTGTATAATTTGCTGGTAGCATTGTCTTGAAACCAAAGTTATCTATTTTTTTTAATTGAATTATATATATATATATATAATTAATTTATATAGTTATGAAGTATATAATAATAATAATTATATAATTTATTACCTTTTGATATGAAACACTGGCTCGTGAATTTTATGTTGACTGACGTATAATTGGAATTGGGAATAAGCCAACAACATAAAAAAAACTTTGTCGTGGTGGTCGGGAGACTGGACAGGGTTGACGCGACGACAAGGAATAGGGATAGTGGCCAACAAAAGTGGGGAAGACGATGATGCAGCGACATTGAAATACATAGGTGATTTTAAGATAATGTGGTAGAGGAATACATGGGTGAAGAGAGTAGGATGAGCGACAAACAATAATATGGGTTGTTGATTGTCAGAAGGACGTTTGGGCATGCAATAGACTAGGCAGAGTTTGGATGATGCTGCGACAATGAAATAGTATGGTATGTCAGATACATGCAACTGACACTTGGTAGAGACATGGTTATTAGATGGAAACACTTGGAGGATCATGGGTGTGGATGAAGCGCTTTACGCATGGCACAGATCAAGAGTAGTGCGGAACATGTGTAAATGAGAAGACTGGCCAAATCAACATTACTCCCACTTTCATGTTCAATCATTGCTCCAAAACCTTTGTTTTCAATACAACTATTAATATGATTAATAACATCATCCTAATCTATTGTTAACTGGACATTCTGAATGGAATCTGAGTTGAAAAGTTTAAAATACGAGTACTGACAACTACCCTCAGATTTAATGTTACTATTATAATTCACAGGATCATCCTCATCTGTTGGTAACTCAAAATTTTGAATTGAGTTTGATTTAAAAAGTTTTGAAAATGAGTAGTGAAAAGATGAATTTGGGTCCCTTAAAACTGGATACTCATCCCTAGATAACTCCCCTTTTTCCAGGTTTTCAATCAATTCCTCAAGCACTAGAGAGAATCGAGAGAGCTCCCACACTTTCTCACCATAATATCTCTCCTTTCTTACAACAAAGTTTTTCTTTCGATTGCCAAATTTGAGAGAGAAGCCACTAGCATATTTTTTTACTAACTGAGATCCCTAGGTACTCCATATTCTTCACAACATTCATGTCATCCACTGTAAGCTGTGCCAACTTATTCCATTGAACATGTTTGGTAGAATCAATTTTTTTCTAGATGGGTTACCACATAGATCATCAAAAAACGTAATTTATTTTCTATACTTATAACCTCCTTTGTCTTCAGAAAACTAATCAACTCCTTTTTCCCAACATCCGCAAAGACAAAATCCTGCTCTAGGTAGCCAATGTCCCCTAATTCATTCACTTTAATTATATCATTAAGCTTTGCAGCAATATCAATATGCACACTAAGCTTGTCAAATTGGTCATCATATTGTGGAAAGGTTTGAACGATCTTCTGTAAGCCCCTCATTGATAAGTCATCCCCCTCCCTTAAACCAAGCTGAATTTGTGCAACTTTTTTCACAGAACCAAATTGAGACATATTTTCATGCAACCCCAAGCTTGCTTATGCAAAATGGAGATCACACAATTCAAGCCAAACTGCGTTTTGCTCCTCCAAAAGAACCTCTTTTTTTTCCTTTCTTACTTTATGAGTAGTCATCTCACAAACATACCTATTTCCTTCCACATTCAATAGATCATGCCACATAGCATAATATGTCCATTCATGTATCATTGGAGAAATTGGATCAATTTTTCAATTAATAATAAGCAATTCACAAGTTTCTGTCTGTCGATAATTTGGTATTGTTGATTTGTATCTGACAAGGCAATCCAACAGTTCCACTGGAAGTTATGTAGAAACCAATTCATAGAAAGTGGTTGGCATTGTTGTATATTTAGATAATTTGGGGGAACACAATCTGACTGTTAGGAATTCCTTCATAGATGCAAAAATAGTGGCAAGTTGGCAGGCCATGGTGTCAATGCAAACTTTATAGTCTTGATTCTTATCACTCTGCTTTGCAAATAGTTGCTCAAGTGCCCTCTCATTGTCTATAGAAAATCCACGAGCATAATAGCTAGGTACTCCAAATTCATCTCTCTCAGAGCTGATAGTCTGGATAATAAAATTGTATTGTTTTTGATAAGTTGCAATAAATCTCTTGAAATAATTGAACTGAAGAACACATATGCCTTTTTGTACAACGAAGACCTTCCTGTCATGTCAGAAACAAGCATAGAAACACTTTCCCTTGTTGGCTAAATAAAATAGACAACCTCCATAGTGGGAAGAGGTTTCCTCCGCTTACTTAAGTCCTCGACCAATGAGATGCCTTCCTCGGTTATATCAACCATCTTTCAGTAATAGGGTATCACTTTGACATTTACTTTGTCCATGATAAACACCTTCCAATATGACTTTGAACCATATCCACTAAACACTGAAGGAAAATTTAAACATTTTATGTTCTTCTTAGGAACTGCCACTAAACCCTCAAATGGATTTGTTTCCTACTCTACATCACAGGTACTTAGCAGTGTTGACCTTACATCTACTAAAAATCCCTTAATATATGGAAATTTTGGTTTCAAATCCTTAAGTGTAGATGAAACATTTGTTATATTTTCCATGAATGTGTAACCCCTATTGTGCTTGTGATCATCAAGGTTTTGAGGTAATGAAAGTTCAAAATTACAAGTCTTCATCCAATTTACTGGTTGACATGAACGTCTTGGAGGGAGAAAATTCATAATTTCACTTTTAAAAGTCATGGCTTGTAGAGATCTTTTCCCTGAAATTGGAAGCGTTTAACTTCTTACCAAAGGCGACCTTGCTGGTTGCTGTTGAAAAGCATCATCACAATGTTCTTTACCATTATTATAATCCATGCCATCTTCATCTTTAAGATCATCTTCATTCTCATCTTAATTTGAAATTACGTAACCTCTTCTTGGTCTTCTGCAAAATGTAGTGATTTTTCCTAAATAGTTTATGTCGATTCATTTTTATCATCTTCTTCAACTGTCTTATCTATGTCACCTTCAGGATTTCATAAATAAACATGTTCAACAACATTTCTTTGGTTAGAACTTAGAACACTCTTTAATGTTAGTTCCTTTCATGCCAATGTATTCTTCCTTTAGACATGCTGTAAATTTTGCACATGATTTTTTTAATTATTGAAATGTTTCTTGAATTTTACTTAATTTCTCAATGATTTCACGACATAAACATAATGGAATATTGTGCAGTGGATATCGTCCAAAGGCTCTCATGACTCTGATACCACTGAAGTGACAAAACTTAAGAGTGTTTTTTATTTTAATATAAAATATACAAAGGTATTTATAAATAATATTTTATTAATAATATGAAATGTACAAGGAAATGAATGTTACAATGAGGCCCTCCTTATATACCTATGTAGATGTCCTTTCATTATTGGGCATGTCTTTTAGACATGCCTTTTCACTTAAAAAATGATTATTTAAGATAATCAATATTTTGATTATTTATTCTTTATATTTATTTAAATTTGTTTTATTTTATATAATTTATATTCGTAACACTATCTTTGAGGATATCTGAAAGGACAATGATGGTCAAGATCATACATATGCTCAAGAAGATGTTGAAGGTCCAAGTGAGCCTATTCAACAAGTGATTATTCCAGAAATTCGAAAAAGGCCTGTTTGGTTGAGATACAAGAAACAGAATGACATATGACATCAGGGACCTTCAGGGAAATTAAAATAACTAATAGGTATTATGGGTACGCTTCATATATGACAAATATTATTGAAGCAAAACCTTCCTCCTATGAAGATACAACTAAATATCAATAGTGGAAGAATGCAATGCAGGAAGAATACCTGTCCATAATGAAGAATGATGTTTGGGAGATTGTCCCTAGGCCAAGTGACAAGTCCATAATCATTTCAGAATGGATTTATGAGATAAATCATGTTGTAGACGGGGGCATTGATAAATATAAAGAAAGGTTTGTAGCAAGAGGCTTCTCACAGAAAGAAGGGATTGATTACGAGGAAACATTTTCTCCCATACCTAGATATACAACAATAAGATCACTTGTTTTGTTGGCTGCTACTATGGGATGGAACATCCATCAAATGGATGTGAAGACAACTTCCTGAATGGGACCATTGACGAGGAGGTTTACATTGAGCAACCTCATGGATTTGAAATAAGTCAGAGGGAGATTCATGTCTACAAGTTGAAGAAATCTCTATAAGTCTTAAAGAAAGAACCTAGAGCTTTGTATGCAAAAATGGATGCATACCTATTGAGACTTGGTTTTACCAAGAGTATTGCATATCCTAACCTATATATCAAGGTGTTCCAAGGTGAAATAATCAGCATACTCTTGTATGTGGATGATCTACTAGTCACATGTGTAGAGCATCAGATTCAAGAATGCAAGAAGAAATTAGAAGCCAAATTCGATATGAAGGATCTTGGGATTATGCATTATTACTTGGGACTAGAAGTGGGCCAAAATCGTGGTGAGATATATCTTGGTCAAGGTAAATATGTGATAAATATACTTCAAAAGTTTAGCATGATGGACAACAAGCCTATCATGACTCCCGTGGTTACAAATTTAAAGAAGTTGACTCAATTCAGAGTCTAGTCCAGTGGATCCTACTTACTACAGGCAGTTGATTGGGTCCTTGATGTGTTTGGTAAATATGAGATCGAACATTTGTTTTGCAGTAAATGTCCTCAGTTAGCTTCAGATGGATCCAAAACATGATCATTAGGTTGCAGCCAAGCATATACTAAGATATTTGTGTGGATCCATACACCATTGCCTTCAGTATATTGGTAATGAAATCCAACTCATGGGATATATATCATATATATAATATATATATATATATATATATATATATATATATATATATATATATATATATATATATATATATATATATATATATATATATAATATATATATATATATATATATATATTCAGATTGGGGTGGTAGCGAGACAAAAAAAAGAAGCGCAACTGGCAGATGCTTCAACCTAGGGTATTCCATGGTATCATGGATGAGAAAAAAAATAGGATACATTTGCTTTGAGTAGTGATGAAGTTGAATATGTTGCTGCAAGCGAGGTCTGTCAGGAAGCAATTTGGCTTAGGAAGATATTATCAAACTTTTTTGAAGGAAAAATTAGCCCTACACAGATACATTGTGATAATGAAAGTTGCATAATATTTATGGAAGGCCTGATGTTTCATGCCAGGACAAAGCATATATATAATAAGTACCACTGCGTTAGAAGCTTGGTAAGAGATGGGGTCGTGGAGCTGCACTATCGACCTACAAATGAACAAGTAGCCGACATACTAAATAAAGCGTTACCGAACGAGAAGCTTGAGTACCTGAGAGGTAAGCGAAAGGATTAAGAAAATCACTCAATATAGCACTTGTTTATGGGTTTGGGTGGGAGCTCCTGAAGGCGATCATGGTGGAACTAGGGTTTAGTGCAGGTTAATTTCCTTGGCGGACAGTCATGGTGGGATAGGTTTTCTTTCGTAACTGCGTTAAATGTCACGGGCCCACTAGGGTGGGCCTTCACCCATCTCCGTAACCTTTGGTTTAGTTAGTGGCAGGTTAATTTGGTGGACGGGGGTTTTGGAACTCGGCTTACAGGTTCACTTACCGTGGAGTTTAGCACACCTGCATGGTTTCCGGTTCCTTCGTGGCTTGGTTCAAGTCTTCCCTTAGCTGCATACGATTTTTGAACGGATTAGTTTAATCTTTGATTACCCCTAGATGGTTTTTGGTCCCCCACCGACATTCCCTCACGTAGCTGTTAGCTCTATTTCTTGACAATTATGGAGGCAAAAGACGTTTTCTCCGCGGGTTCTATAGAATAGCTGCTGATGTGGCCACAGACCGGGTCAACAGTGGATGCTTATTTAACTTTTGAGAAAGAACTGGCTACAGAAGTTGATGCCCTACCCTCACTCACTTAGCAGCACATACCCTCTATATCAATAGCTCCAGAAGCCATGGCCATACGAGATTACACGGGCCCTCAACCGCTCAGGGAACCCATATCGCAGGCTTTGTACGGGAATGCGCCAGACACACAGGCCCTTGGGCCGGGCTTAGGTTTGTTTCCTGTGGGGATTGAGTCAAATAAACCCTCGGTAGGGTTTCATCTCGCATTAGACAACAGGGCACCGGTTCTTACAACTCCACAAGACCTGGGAAACCCTCCACAGGGAAACTTCATGGACATAGGCATCATCACAGGGTACTTAGACAATATAAAGGCTAAAGGACCATTGATAGGGAAAGACAAGGCTACACTAGTGGATGTCCCGAAGGATAGGGTGGCAACAACATTGAACAACAAACAAACAGGGACATCAAAAAGGAAGAAGCACCTCTCGTTGAGCAGCAACGAATCTTCTTAAAACTAGCTAAAGACACACCTTTCAGTAAGGCAATGGACTTGACAGAAAAGGTTCTGGTTGGACGTGTTAGGGGCAGACACTACAATGTTGAGCGGCTACAGAAGTGGACAATGGAGGTCTGGGGACACCATTTGTTGGAACCCCTTTGTGAGGGGTTGGTTTGCACTGCACTTGAAAAACATTGCCCAAACCAATTGGGTCCTCACTACAATTTAGCACATTGATCAAGCACTAGTCCTCCTTCGAAGATGGTGTTTGATCCAGAGACTGAAATGGTGGGGACTAGACCGGTTTGGGTACGTCTCCCGGGTCTTCTCGTACACTTCTGGACTGAGCAGATATTCAGACAGATTGGGGATGCCATGGGAATGTACCTTACACATGATGAATCTTATATCACTATACGAAGAATGACTTATGCCAGAATCTTAGTACACATGGACCTCTTGGGAGGGCTCCCGGAATATATCAATATACAATGGAGGGATGCGACACAGAGGCAAATTCTGGACTATGAGGGGGTTCCTTTCAGATGTAGGTGCTGCCACAAGGTGGGGCACATTTTCAAATATTTCCCACTGAACAAATGAAATAGCAGGAAAACAGTGGGGAATTTTCCCCAGGTTCCACTAAATTAGGATGCTCTGTCTCATGGAGACCCTGCTAGAGATGAATTGCCTCGTGCCTCTAAGGAATTTCATAGGATTTCTACTCATCACTCTGGGGGAATAGACACATTATCAAGCCGTGGTCAGTGTTCAGCGGAGCAGTCCTAGAACACTCCGAGGAAGAGTGGTCAACTGCCTCACCGTCCCCCTACACCTGTTCCTTGCATTGCAGTGACGACCTCTGGAGATTCCTATACTTCGGGTATGCATTCCTATCACTTACCCACCACCTAATGCTTTTCTGATATTCATAATTCAATATCTGAACAGTTATTGAGTTCGGGTACTGATATCCCTCTAGAGTCCCCTATTACTAGTATTTGTGCCATTACTCCTCCCCTCACCTCCTATGCCCCCACTCCTCCCACACTGCTTTGTACCCCCCCTCTGCAGTCCTCGACTACATTATCGGAGGCCTTGGTCCTGTTATCACCCCAAGAAACTCTCCTAGGTTGTATCTCGGAGATGCTCTGGAACATTACAAAATCAACATAATGTTGGAAATGGATGAATGGAAGGAATGATGCTTGTTCAAGCCAGATAACCACTTCTACTATGCTTAACTCCAGACATGTGTGAACACCCCCAGACTACAAGGCTTTAGACCACCAATTACTCACAGTTTAATGAATTAGGTGAACATGGAGAATACTGACCACACTAGCAGATGCACAAGACCATGTGATGGCCAGCTGCAACCAGTAAAAAGGTTTGCAAATCTATTTCCTAATGCACAGACAGGATGACAACTCTCTAGCACTAAATAAACAGAAACCTACATAACACATTCAATGATACATACTTGACTTCAACAGAGAGGTAGGATGACAGCTCCTCTAATGTTAAATATCAAGAGCACATGAACAAATGCATAACAGGCACAACCTAGAACAAAATGGAAGTGGAAAGTGAGCAATTAATAGCAAAAGAAGCTTGTGTTAGCTAAAAATGAAGACGAGATGCTGCAAGTATCAAAGTAGTTACAATCTCCAAAAGTTGAACCTTACATCAAAATAACAACCATCAACCCTGATTACATTTGTTTTCTGGGTATATATAGAGTTCCATTACAAATATATTTTGCTATTCTAGGCATGGAGGGGTCATAATTGACTACAAACTGCTTTAACTCTCTGATGGAGTCTCTGCTACAATCTGCTTGTTTTAATGAATGAATTCGATCTTTTCTGCTGCTCGGTTGTCCTTCTTGAACAGATGGAGTGTTGCATGAAATAAGCTCCATAACTGATAAATGCTCTGATTTGCTTGAGGCATGTCCTTTTTCTTCTCGGCCATTCTTTGTGTTAAATGCAATTGTTGAGAATCTATTACATCGAGTGCTGGATACTGGCCACCTTCTTCCTTCAGATGCACGGGACGGGCTATGGATGCGCTGACTGCATGGTGGAACATATATCAGCCATTGGATCAAGTGAATGGAGGGCAAAGATCTGTTGGTGAGAAGAATCGGGCAGAAGCGAGAGCAAACAAACGTGATCCGTCGGATCGCGGGCAGACAGATCCGACGGCCATCGGGCGGAAGAGTAGCACGGGAGATAATGAGCGGGGACGTGCAAATGGGTGGTAAGTGGTATGTATCGCACTGCCATTGGGGAGAAAGTGGTAAAGGTACACAGGTGCGCGATCACAATCACTAGGTGACGCGTGATGGATGGGACGTCGCAGAAACCACCTTGATCGCGTGCTAATGCGCGGGCAGTTTATGGGTGCGGGAGGTGTGAATGCCATTGGATTAAACAGATGGAAGGCGGAGATTGGTTTGCAGGAGATATTGGGAGATATGAGAGCGAAATGGGCATGGGCCATTGGATCTTGTCGGGATTGATCGGACGACAGAGGAGTGATCGAACGGGTCCCTTTATTAGGCGTGATGAGAGTTGTTAGATCAGCTTTTTCCTTTGATAATTTTGGGCCTTTACATAGGGCGATGTGTGATTGCAATCAGATCGCATTGCAATATCACATCGGCAGAAGTCAAGGGGCGTAGCCTTTACACACATGGATGCGATTTGTGATAGTGATTAAACCCGGACCCGATAAAGGAATTAACTGTTTTTAAGACTGATGAAGGGAGAATGAGGGAAGGAGAAAATGACTGTTGTGACGGAAAAGTTCTTATGAAAAGTGCGCAGTCACACGATCACGGTCTTGTGGGTTTAAACTTTGTGCCTGAGGACCTGAGGGAAAGCGGGTTTATCCAGGGTTTTGGAGGAAAACAGAGATCGCGGGGACTATGGGAGTATAAGGAAAATGAAGGAGAAGAAGGAAACGGACTGCTACAAGCTCCCTATTTGAAAAAACACATAGCCAAGCTAGTATTTGGTCCTCTAAATACTGAAGTACATAGCAGAGCTAACAGGTCCCTTGATACAATACCCGGTCTCGAACGAGGCTTTTGACTATGGACCAGGTTGGACTGGATATTCTCCCTCCCCCCTCCCTACCAAAACCTCCCAAGGCTGTCCTTCTGAACTCAAAATTGCACAAGCTCAAGTTGATCTTGACATTGCTTTGGGCAAACAATATACTATCACTGGGGTTCTTAGAGCAAGAACAACCCTATCTGAACCCCCTCCATGAAGATTCTATCCTACAATTGCAAAGGGCTTGCTAGGCCCAACAAAAAACTGGCACTCCGTCAGCTACTGTCTGTCGACTCTTTGGATATCATATTCCTTCAGGAGACCTTGGGACAATCTAGTGATATAGCTCGGACCCTAGAACTTTATCTGCCACGTTGGAGATTTTCAAGATTGGATGCACATGGCTGATCTGGAGGACTTGCTTTGGACATAAATACTCGATCTATTAAAGAAATTAGCTACTGGGGAGGGTAGGGTTTTATTGGGGTTGATGTACACTCTGCTGAGTTGGGGACCCCCTTCAAAGTTTTCAATGTCTATGGACCTTGCTTGAATCGCCCTACTTTCTGGGATCACCTTCTTGATTCGGAACAATTTTCAGATGGAAACCTGATTGTTGGAGGGGATCTAAATTTTTCAATAGGCTACACCGAATCTTGGGGTCAGCGAGCACAAAGGGACTCTCTCTTAGACTACTTCTTGTCCATATTGGAACTTCACCACCTGATAGACATCCCTGTTGCAAAATTACAGGCCACTTGGAGGAATAATAGGGTGGGTGATAATGGCCTTGCTAGGAGGGTGGATTGATTTTTGGTCAAGGAACAGATCATGGATATGGGCCTCAATATTAGACAAAGGGTTGGGACTGGAGGGCTCTCGGATCACTTGCCAATTTATATGGAAATAGGATGAGGAAGGGATAGGTCGACGGGTCCTTTAAAGTTTAGTTCTACCTGGCTTAAGGATGCATCATATATCAGCATGGTCTCTGAATTTTGGAAAACAAACCCACTAGGGGTTGGAGGCACAGCTTCAGCCAGATTTATTAGCAACTTAATGGAGCTAAAGAAGATGTATAAAAATTGGGCCCATCAAAAAAGACTTCAGGATGATCAATCGTTGAGATTGATTGAGAATGAACTGGAGGTATTTGAAAAAGAGTAGGGAGGGCTATTTGGATTTGAGGAGCATAAGAATTATATCACATCCCTCTAATTAGCCCATGGTAAGAACCTCAAAGAAAAGGAATACAAATGGAGATTGAGGAGCAGGGCCATCTGGATTCAGGAAGGGGATGCAAATACTAAATTCTTTCATAAATTTGCAAATGGGAGGAAAGCTGTCAACACTATTTGGAAAATGTAGGATGAACAGGGAAGGACAACACATACTTTCCCTCAGCTAGCCTCTCTAGAAAACTCACATTCTAAACAGGCCTCCAGTGACCCTGGGGAGATTAACTTAGCAGAAATTATCCGAGTTGCTCAGTTGTTCCCAAGATATGTGGAACAAGATGAGGAGGAGGAATTGATACAACAGGTCACTTTGGGGAGCTGGAGGACACATTAAAGTGGTTTAGCAAGGATAAAAGCCCTGGACCTGATGGATGGTCCATCAAATTTTATTTGGCATTTTTTGAGTTGATTGGACCAGATCTCCTCAGAGTTGTGGAGGAGTCAAGGGTTTCGGGACAGTTGGAAGCGACCATTTCATCCACATCCATTTCTCTATTCTCGAAGGTTGACAATCCACCCACCTTTGAAGAATTCCACCCCATTTCGCTCTGTAACTATTTGTTTAAGATTATAGCCAAAATTATTGCAAACAGATTGAAGCCCATATTATTTAAGCACATCCTGCCTGAACAATTTGTGTTCCTGAAGGATAGACAAATTCATGAAGCGATTGGTATGGCTCAGGAGGTATTACACACTCTACACAACAAGAAAGGCAAAGGTATGATAATGAAGGTGGATTTATCTAAATCTTTTGACCTATATCTGAGAATGCTTCTTACCCACCTTGGTTTCCCTTTTATTTTCATTAAACAGATTATGAGATGCATCACGAACATACCTTTCAGTGTATTGGTCAATGGGAATGCTTCTCCTTTCTTTTCGTCAACTCATGGCTTACGACAAGGGTGTACTCTCCCCCCTCTGCTTTTCCTCTTGATAATGGAAGGCCTAGGTCGGATAATAACGGAAGAGCATAGGAGAGGCAGACTCTCTGGTATTAAAATTATAGATGAATGCAAGCTCACACATATTCTTTTCGTGGATGATGTGCTGATATTTCTCAATGGAAGTGTGGGGGATATAACATCGATCAGAGATATATTTTCCTTATTTCAAAAGGCCATTCGTATGATCATCAATGAAGGAAAATCTACATTGACGGTTGTGACCTGGACACAACACAAAATTCATTATGCACTCCACAGATTTAACTTTACATTGATTGCTCTGGAGGAGGGGCTGAAATATTTGGGATACAAGCTAAAAATGATAGGATATAAGATTGCAGACTGGACTTGGCTCATTTTTAAGTTGGAAAAGTGGCTAAGTACATGGTACTTAATATTCTTATCTCGAGCAGGCCATTTTACACTCATCAAAAGTGCTCTGGAAGTGACCCCGGTCTATTGGATGTCACTTGCCTGGATTCCTACGGGCATTCTGGCGAGGATACAAAATCTTTGCTTCAAATTCTTATGGAGGGGTAATCAGCCGGGAAGAATATTTGCATGGGCTTAATGGGATTCCCTCACACTTCCAAAAAAATGGGGCGGCTGGGGACTCAAAAAGCTTGATGAATTTTCCTCAAGCCTAGTTGCTAAACTTGGTTGGTAGTTCATTGCTTCAAACAGTCTATGGAAAAGAGTGGCCTACTCGAAATATATCACCCCTTCTCATGTACTGGAATGGATTAGAAGATCGGCAAGGCTCTACATAGGTATTTCGATTATTTGGAAGGTTGTCTTGAAAGCTTTGGATCCCATCTGCGTGGGCATCACCTAGAGGATACATTCAAGGAACATGGTTCACATTGGTATTGACCCGTGGATTGGCTGTGAGAATATGCACAAATTACCTCCATATATCTTATTGCACCTAAGGGAGCATCAAATTACACACCTAGAACACATTGCTGATGAGAATAACACCTCTTTTCTTCAACATGCATGTAAATCCAAAATTAAACTCAACATTCCTCCATCATGGCAGCAACACTGGAGGAACTATATACAAGCCCTCCTAGAGGCTCATATCCGACTGACTAGGGGTGATGACAAGATCATCTGGGCACTAGCGAAATTAGGGAGATACACTCCAAAGGAGGGATACATTGTGCTGGCGGATCCTAGAAAGCCCCCCATTCTACACAAGTGGTGGAAACACCTCTAGAAACTCAAGGTGCCTCCTAGATCCAAACTTTTAATGTTGTGCATTCTGAGAAATAAAATTCCAATGGGGGATAACCTGATGAAGCGATCCTTCTTTGGCCCACACTGGTGTCATTTCTACAATAAGGAGGGTGAATCTGCGACCCACATTTTCTTGAATTGCCCAGTCATTCACCACTTAGGGAACCTTGTATCATCTGCTATACCATCAATTAGTATCTAGCTCCCGGGCACTCTGGACAAGGCCTGGTACAATTGGTATTCCTCCGTCAACCCCCCCCCCCCCCCACTAAAAAAAAACTGAGAAATCCCCCCTTATTGTTTTGTTAGGCTGTCTGGATTGCTTGCAATCAGCTCATTTTTCTAAATTCCCCTCCTAGGTGGACTATCATTGCAGCCTTGATCAAAGTGGATTATGACCTCATCCCTCATGACCCGCCCATAGCTAGAACCCACATCATCACTCAAGAACTGATTGATCCCAACTATCCCTAGGCATATTTTGATGGGGCTGCACAAGTGGAAGGTTGTGGGGGGGGGTGGGCGCTATCCTACACCTATCTGAGAGGCACTCATACTGGCTATCCATGGGATTGAGAGGGGGCACAAATAACTTTGCTGAACTTTCAACAGCCTATTATATCATTCGTTTTGCTTTAGAGAAGAACTACCATGCTCTTCAATTGTTTGGTGACTCTAAGATTGTCTGCGACTGGTTGAATAAGCGTTCCTATTGCTGGTCTTTTTTGTTGAGACACGTACTAGATGAAGCATTAAGTTTGATCTCCAATTTTGATTTCTTTTCATGTAATCACATCTACAGAGAGCGGAACACAAAGGCTGACCGTCTTTCCAAAGAAGGCGCGATCCGGGAGCAGGGCATCTAGCTGATCAATAAATAGATAGATGGAGTTAGCTACCAGTACTATCATAGACCCTTTATGGACATAATGGTCTAATTTTTGGATAGTTTTCTCAGATATTGTACATATTTATTTTTCTGTTTATGAACTGTTATGCGACCATTAAGATTGGCACTGCACATATTTTTGGTATTATCTCGCTGCGTGGACCAAGATAATATTTACATGACTGTTTTGGTTTGTTTTTTGGACTCCTCCCTGACTTTGTTATGGCTACTACCCAACATTGGTAGTAGGTTTTGATATTTCATCGGTTTTGTCTTATGTCGATAGAAATATTGGAATATGCATATGCATCTACAAAATGTAATTTCTTCCACTAATGAAATTATGAATTTTTCCATGGGAAAAAAAAAGAGAGGTAAGCCTAGTTTGGGGGCATCTCTTCCCTAATTGAGAGGGATTGATGTTCAATAGTCCTTATCTTTATGCATCATGCGCTAGACCAAGACCAACAACCTTAAGTCTTAGTGAAGGCCATAAAGAAAGAATGGAGTCTAGAGGATTGGATAAGCATTGTAGATTGATACTTCTTATGGATTGTAGAATCCATGAGAATAAGTTGTTGACCAATGCTCTTTGAGGATGAGGTAGGGTATCCAAGGGAAGAGTAGTCAAAGAGGACTAATATTATTTGAGGATTCCATTTTGGTAATCCAAGATAAGGATACTCTTAAAAGGAATGCCCAGTGAATATTTAGATGGGGTATGTGCCTTATAGGTTGTGTGGCAGCTCAGGTAAATCCTCCCAACATAATGTTCACAAATAAGGATGAAATTGTCTAGTTAAGGCTTTCAAGGATAATGTTGGTTATGATAAAGATGCTTGACAAAGGATGGCTTATCAATCTGACTCTTCTTGTGAGAATGCTTCAAGATTGAGATTCCTTGTACCATGTAATGGGATTATGAATACCTTCCTAGTTAAGAGGGAGTGTTGAAAATTGTAACTAGGTTCAGTATTCATAATGACCTAATTGTAATCATGACATTGTATATTATTTATAAAGAAAGAAAAATAAAGAAAGGGAAATTATATTTTATTTTGGAGTATGGGTTTCATACTCAATTTTGATTCAAAAGCATGTTCTTCATGCTTTTAGGTTTTCTAGGCCTTTCTTGGATAAAGAATATTAATGGTCACATGTCATAGTCCCATTTGGACTCTTTGTAATAATGAAAGAAATTTATGTTATCAAGGAAAAGCCATTTTGTATCCCAAGACCAATTCGGCCCAAGAGCACGATCAAGTCAACATAAAGGAGGGATATTCGACCCCTCAAGGAGGCCATAAATACAAAGGAACTCGACCTCATTTAGAGACACACTCAAGTCAAGTTCGAGGTGCAATAGTGAAGGAGAAGAAGTGCTAGAAGGATGAAGAAAAGAAGAAAAGAGTAAAGTTTCTTGGGATACATATCTCTCTCTCTCACATGCAAATCTAGGGTTTTCGTGAAGCTGTAGTTGCAGGAGGCTGAAATTGCATGGCCAAAGTTGTGGGAAGCAGTTGCAGGGCCAAAATTTTGGGAGAAAGTTGGAGTAGGTCGAAGTTTGGAAGTTTCGTTGGAGAAGATCTTGCTGGGGGTTGACTTGGTGCTTGGTAGGGTTGTTGGTTTTGGTCCTTAGGTCTTGAAAGTATTTCAAGATATAGAAATTTGTTCTCCACTTTATCTGACACTTTGTTTTGATGCCACATCATTATGACATGCCATTCTTCTGCTTTAGGATGTAATTGAGTTTTCTCAATATTAGGAGGAAACCATGATACACACTATCAAAACCTCTTGTTAGCTTGAGGCTCGATAAGACTAAGTATTAGCCATCCAATTAAAATTCTGTTAACTAAAGGAAATCCACCTTATATATTTTATCGTTTTGGTATCTATCATTATTGGGGGGTTGGTGATGGAGATGGCTTGACTTATCACCTGATACTCGATCACTTAGCTAACAAATAATATTTGTCACATGACAATTCCCAATTCTCACATCTTTATTAATCCACAGAGATGTTGAGATATATTTATATTAGGTTCTAGTGTTGTATGTTGTTCATGACAACTAAAACCTTAATAACTTGAAGTCAAAAGTCTGATAGGCCAATGCAGATAGAACAAATTCTTGTTAGTTGATGGAGTTGTTAGGATCTGTTAATATCAAGAGTTCACGTGGGATGCGGTTGAAATTTCCTTGATGTCAATGGCCGAATAACCCAACATATGATCTCTTATTATCCTAAATATTTAGCTCCTTTTGAATAAGCACTTGGTCAAAACCCCATGTTGGACCATAGGACCAACGACTATGATAAAGCCTTCAATCCCAAAATTTCTACAACTTCCAAAATACTTCTCAAGCCTGTATTAAAGGTATAAAACCTGTTCCAATAGGGCAAAGTATTTCCTAGAATACTTCTGAAAACTCAAAAGTATTCTCCAGCCTGTGAAGGCATCCCAATACATCGCCTCCAACTTATAAACTTCTCAAGAAACTAAAAGACAGAAAATGGCCCAATCCACAAATTCAAAATTCCCACATCAAACAACTATAAATAAAGAGTTGAGTAACCTAACTTATCTCCAAAGGAGAAAAGTCGTCTTAAGTAGAGAAAAACCTTCAACCTTCTCATCAAGACAAAAATACAATCATTGTTCTTCTAGCCCACAATTGGCCTAGTAAATGCTAGTGGCATGACTAGTTACATAAAGAGCTACAATGCTCCTACCAACATATAAATTCGACTTCACAACATTTCTCACAGGAAACATTTAAATTCAAGAACTCACTTCTACATATAGAGGTCACAAATGAGGAAGTGATAACAAAAAACTCAATATAATCAAACATTGTTCTAACTCTTCATTTCAAACATAATCAGTAGATCATCATAACAATTCTCATCTCATCATTTCTAATGTACATAGTGATCCAACATAGCTACAAATCATGAAACATTAAATAACAAATTATTTCACTAACAAGGGAACATATGCACTTATTTGAGTCACATAAATTTGTTGGTAACAAAAGAAGGAAGAGCCACGTTCCACTCGACCATAGGCTAAGCTACAATATAATATTTCTTGTAGTTGTCCACCCCTGATATAGATCTCATGCCTTTGGGGACGCTTCTCTTAGGGTTCTATAGAATTTGATATTAGGGTAGGGGATATGAAGGCCACTCTCCACATACAAGAATCAATATTTTTCTCTTTAGTGACTGAGTCAAAGTCTATTAACACAAAGAAGTATGGCCACCATGGGTCAACACAAGAAAAAAGGCACTCCTTCACTATTTTGGCAATACGTCAACTCTTATCCTTTGTCTTTCAGTTCCTTATGTGCTTGAACAAAATGAATTGAAAAACACAAAAGGATCCTTCATAGCTCTAACAATGGACTTAGTGCCTCTCCTTGTTTTTTTTTGTGTCTTACATTCCTAACAACCACTTAGCATAAAATGGGATCTCTTTAGTGTTATAGCAATGTTTTTTGCTTCTCCTTTGATTTTCAGTGCGAAATTTTGTGTTGACTCAATGGGTTCTTGTTCATCCCATTTTTAGAGTCACACTCACAACCTCACATGTGGTTCAATTTCATTCCCACAAGATTCTTTGGTTTACTTGCAAATCTTCTCTGGTTCACATACACTTCTCTCTCCACTAATTTCTCTTTGTCTTCGTCTTCTCTCTGGTCTCCTCTCTCACAATTCAACTTATCCCCACGTGAATTTCCTCAACATGAGAGTTTGAGGTACCTCCTCAAGCTATAGGGTAAACTAGAATCATCCAAAACAGTTTGTAGCACATACTATGGAGAAATTATGTACCACCGTCCCCATCCTTCTCATAATTACTAGCAGTTTCGGTAGTTCAACTAGCACATCAAAGATTTGGTCAATTAATTTAGGTAAATATGAATCTTCCTAAATCCCCCTTACAGTTTTCCCTCAGTTAAGCTTCCCTCTCAAGCATCCAGATCTATGTTGGTTTCCCTATTTTCTAGATTTAGCAATGTATATATTAAATACAAGAGTATTTACATCAAATGGAATATGGCTACAATATCCAAGTTGATCATCCAACATTATCAACCTTAATCATGACGGGAGAATTCCCTTCCACATTTTAATCCGTCTCTTTATTTATCCCATTTCAAAATTATGGCCCATGTCTCATCTTTTCTACCTCCCTTTTTGGTGACATTATGAGTATGCTCACAATATTGCATTGTTAATGAGTTTTTTGAATATTTTACAATTGAACATTGTATAAATCTAATTGATCAGCCTAAGTTCATGCTACTAATTTATAAAACCAAAATTTTTGAGTTCACATTTCAATGTAAGTGCTATGCCCCCTAGAGTTACTATGTGTTGACCATACTTTCTATAAAATGGAGAAAACTGATAAATGTTACTAGGATGCCTTACACTTTCAAATTTTCACCTATGATTTACAAGCATTAACCCAATTTCCTCTCCTAAAATGGAGAAAAAATGATAAATGTTATTAGGATGCCCTACAGTTTGAAATTTTCACCTATGAGTTACAAGCATTAACCTAATTTCCTAACTATACCTTCATCGTCTGCCCTATACTAAGTATTTTACTTAGCTTGAAGTCACACCAAGTCCCACTACTTAGCGAAGTCTACGAGTCTTTTGGAATAATATTAATTTACAACCTAATTATTTGAAAATATATGGATGTTGGCATTGTGTTTTCATTATGTGATGACACGAGTTACATGTTAATAAATAAAGAGATTAGATTCATGGAAACACCACATAAAATAATTATAGAGGTACATAAAATAACTTTACACATTTTTACTGGTCATTAGAGTTTGTCTATGGTGAGAAACCAGATGCCTATACAAAGTGAACAAGATACTAGGGGATTCACGTACATCCATTGTAAATATTCCCTCTACTAAGGCAGGTCTTCTCACTAGGAATCAACAATATATTATCCTAATGCTCACCGTACTTTACATTTAAAAAAAATTATTTTGGTGTGTGATCATATAACACCCACATCGTACTTTCCATTAACTTTCTACCACCTTACCTTGTTTCTTATTAGCCTTCATCCATCATTACACAATTGTATTAACCATTTTCCACACTCTAAGCCATTTTTAGATTATTTTACCCCCTTTTAAATAGATTTTAAATGTCTATGTGAACAAAAAATAATGAAGGTTTGTCTTTTCTACCTTATCTATGTTATTAAACTAGAAATTATTACCCCATACTCCTTTACCCTTTGCACCTTTAACCAATTTCCACTAACATTTCATAAATACATTCTACTATGAAATCACTATTAATGAATTTCCTTTGATATTCTGAGCCTTCTATGCATTCGACTTTACTCTTTCTTTGACTCCATGTAGCATAGATGCAATTTGTCCAAGTGTTGCATTATTGAATATCTTCACAAATGAAGGGGCTAACAAGATCCAATTGCACCTATTGGCTTTCCCTAAGGTCAATTCCATAGCTCCTCACTTGTGGCTAGTTCTTGTGCCTCCCCTTTAAAAGGAGAGGCCAAATCATGTATTAATTGTAAGGCATGAACTTTAAAGTCTCAATGCGTTGCCTGAGTCTAAGTACAACTTTAAGTCAAAGCCAAACCCAAGTCTCATGTAAAGGAGCCCAACCAAAGATGTGGTCAATGCATCAAAAGATTATCTAAGGGTCCTCACATATAAAGGATTCAACTTGCATTACTTTCTTGCATGTTGGATAATTTCCCATGAAATGAGATAAAAGCCCTCTATCTCCTCAGCTTCCAAGCAAGCACAAAATGCCAAGTTTCAACGTTGGGATGTATGAGTCCATTTGATGTAGGAGCATCCTGCTCAGAGTATTTATTGTTCATTTGGTTAATTAGGGGGGGTGATGTTTTTAGTTATTTTTAAGCATCTTGTATAAATTGAGTGGAAATCTATGTGTGAGGCTTTTAGTTGTGAAATATTCTCAACTATGTGAGAATATCATGGATAATTAATATGTGTAGATCTCGTAGGGATAACAAGGATACGAGATCCTTGAATAGGAATTAGTTGAGTGATTTATGGAGAAGATTATGGATTTAGAATAATCCATAACTATGTGCTTATTTCTCTAAATGTAAGCCTGCGAGGAGAGTGTGGAAGATCATTTTTTTGACAAAGTGTTAGAGTGTTAGAGAAAGTTAAGTAGAGGAGAGAACAGAACAGAGCATGAGATGTTTTGTACATATATGTAAATATCGTTTGAATAAAAGGATTTTTGTGCATAAAAAGATGTTTCTACGCGATTTTATTATGTGATTTGATTCCTTAAGTTGTAGGTTGAATCCTCTGTTATATATGGGAAATTGTGTGCGAACTTGAAACCTTTAGTGGAGTCTAATGTTTGAGGTTTTAATTTGTTGATCGCAGTTGAAAGCGGACAAAGACCGAATGCACTAAAAAATCATCATTGATCACATAATGGATCAATGATGATCTCTAAGCAGAAGATCGACGATGTTCACGTGGTGAATGCGCAAGCACTTTAACATGAGAACCGGACCCAAAACATTATAAGATTGAGTTGATTGATAAATTCGTGAAGAATCCCGGGAGGAGATCAGGACGGTCCGATCGACAGATTCGTTAGATCTACGATCATTGCATGCAAATAAGCATCAAGGTTTAATCTAGAAACAAGCGCGATATTTTATTAAATTGAGTTAACAACCCAGTCAATCGTGACCGTCCGATTAAAGGAGGCAGATCCGATGATAATCGTGTCGAAAAATGAAGGAATTTTAATATTAAATTCGGATGTGATATTGTATGAATTGTGGTTTAACCATTGAAGTCCGGATCAATCAAATCCATTCATTGTGAAGGGCACGATTCGACGGTGATCACGTGGTAAAGGTGCACACAGGTTAATTCAAAGTTCGGACCTGAGAAGTTTATAGAATGACAAGGTTATTTCCTTTCGGTTCTGCGTGATAATTGAAGTTTTTGTGTATTCCGGGTAAATAAAGAAATTATGCTATTATAACAGAATAACGATATTAAAGGTTTAAACGGGAATTTAAATTGTTTTGAGTTTCGATAACGAGGAGGGGGTGATAATTTAATTAAATAGGGGGTTTAATTAATTTAATTTCCGAAGGAATGTAAAGTAGCAGTTTCACCCCATCATTTTTGGTATCATAGCAGAAGAAGATTCTGCATGAAATATGATTATTTTTGTCAGTGTTAGTCTTTATAATTGTTGTGTAGAGTAACAAAAGAGGGAGGTGAGAAGATTTGTAGTAGCCTAGAGAAAGGAGTGCTCATATGGTTCCAGAGGAGAGAACCAGAGAAATGCTAGTAAACTAAGCTTAGAGGAGGAAAGCCTGGTCAAGCATGTGTAGCAAGAAGGAGACTTGTTATTGCAGAGGCTGATTGCAGCTCACAAGTTAAAGCTATTAAAGAGATCAAGAAGAAATATGACAAGGAAAATTAGAGGCACGACGGAAGCAAAGGAAAAACAGAGGAGTCAGTTTTAGAATTTGATTAACATAGATATTTTTTTTATTAGATTTGAGTTTGAAGAATTAGAATGGAGAAACTTAGGAAAGGTTCAAATAAATTTCAGATGAGTGATGAAGAGCGTAGGATAAGTATTGCAGAGGTGAAAGAAAAATTGGATATACTACAGGAATGGTTTCAAGAGAAAGAGAATGAAGACCAAAGACATGGATGGAGAATAAGGAAAAGGGTCAAGTGGAATCTATTGCAACAAAAATCGAATGCTATGCTAATGAACAAACTCAAACAAATACATATTTCTTTGTTGGAGAAGGAGAGACTCATAGGAATTGAGTCAGAACAAAGAGGATTTGTTGAAAACCAAAAATTCCATGGCAGGAATTTGGTGCTTGAAGCATCAAAAGAGACCAAAAGGTCTAGCATTTTTAAACTAATAGTTTATCTATGAATGCAGGTAAGGAATTTTTTGCTAAAGAGACAACTAATGACCATTGTTATGATCTAGAAGTCTTTGATGAACTTGAAGGAAATTGGGATGATTGTCCTTCATTCCATGAAGTTGAGTTTGCATCTCAATTAGAGAAAGAACCAATAGCTGCAGAGCCAGAGGCCAAAGAAGTTGAGACTAGAGAACCTGTAACAAATGAAGGAAAGGACACCAAAGAGAACATCAACTGTGTTGATGTGATTAGCAAAGAGGAATTAATCCTAGAGCATGGTGGAGAAAATTGTAATAGATCATCATTGATCCATCCTATGATCATTGATATATAGAATTTGGTTGACAGTTCGAGTGATGATAATGATGAACTTTCAGGTTTAGTTCTTACTAATCTCAGCATGGCAGAGTTACCTGGAAAAGCTATAGGTGTAGATGGTGAGCCAGTTCGAGACTCATAAATTTGGAGACCAGGAGGAAGAAGGATGAAAGGAACAAAAAGATAGTAGCATGGAAAAGAAAGATTGAAGGACCATGAAAAAAATAGAGTTTGGAATCCTGGAGGTAGAAATTCATTCAGACTTGTAGTTTTCACGTTACTACAAAAAAGTGACAGACCTCATAGACAGGAGTCTATGAATATTTTCTTCATTGGGAGTCTGATGTAGGAGCATCCTGCTCATAGTTTTTTTGTTCATTTGGTTAATTAGGGGGTGATGTTTTTAGTTATTTTTAAGAATCTTGTATAAATTGAGTGGAAATCTACGTGTGAGGCTTTTAGTTGTGAAATATTCTCAACTATGTGAGAATATCATGGATAATTAATATGTGTAGATCTCGTAGGGATCTTAGGGATACGAGATTCTTGAAGAGGAATTAGTTGAGTGATTTATGGAGAAGATTATGGATTTAGAATAATAAATAACTATGTACTTATTTCTATAACTGTAAGCCTGCGAGGAGAGTGTGGAAGATAGTTTTTTTGACAGAGTGTTAGAGTGTTAGAGAAAGCTAAGTAGAGGAGAGAACATAACAGAGCATGAGATGTTCTGTACATATATGTAAATATCGTTTGAATAAAAGGAGTTTTGTGTGTAAAAATATGTTTCTGCATGATTTTATTATATGATTTGATTCCTTAAGTTGTAGGTTGAATCCTCTGTTATATATGGGAAATTGTGTGTGAACTTAAAACCTTTAGTGGAGTTTGATGTTTGAGGTTAAAATTTGTCGATCGCAGTTGAAAGCAGACAAAGACCGAATGCACTAACAAATCATCATTGATCATAGAATGGGTCAATGATGATCTTTAAGCAGAATATTGACGGTGTTCGCGTGGTGGATGCGCAAGCACTTTAACACGAGAACCGGACCCAAAACATTATAAGATCGATTTGATTGATAAATTCGTGAAGAAACTCGGGAGGAGATCAAGACCGTTCAATCGACAGATCCATTAGATCTACAGTCATCGCCTGCAAATAAGCGTCGAGATTTAATCCAGAAACGAACGCGATATATTATTAAACTGAGTTAATATCCCAGTTAATCGTGACCATCCGGTTAAAGGAGGCAGATCCAATGATAATCGTGTCGAAAAATGAATGAATTTTAATATAAAATTCAGACACGATATTGTATGAATTGTGGTTTAATCCATTGAACTCTGAATCAATCGAATATGTTCATTGTGAAGGGCACGATCCAATAGTGATTGTGTGGTAAAGGTGCGCGCAGGTTAATTCAAAGTTTAGACCCGAGAAGTTTATAGAACGACAGGGTTATTTCCTTTTGGTTCCATGTGATAATTGAAGTTTTGCGTATTCCGGGTAAATAAAGAAATTCTACTATTATAGCATAATAACGATATTAAAAGTTTAAACGAGAATTTAAATTGTTTTGAGTTCCGATAACAAGGAGAGGGTGATAATTTAGTTAAACATAAGGTTTAATTAATTTAATTTTGTGAAGAATGTAAAGTAGCAGTTTCACCCCATCACCATTTGACTAGTAAGATGAACTCTTGTAAGAGTCTCAAAAGTAAGTGTATTTGAGGCAAGTGAAAAGATGGCATCTATAACTTATCATGTAAAATCATAAAAATTGCTCAAGAAAGAAAGTGATAATGCCAAAAATGAGAACTCATATGAAATTATTATTTTAGTTCAAAGCATGAAAGAAAATCTTAGGAGAAATCTGGAGAATATTCATATTTTATATCTCCCACCCACTTTCATATTTTATATATCCTTTCTAAGTCTAAACAACAATGCAGTGCATAATTGAAAGAGATAAAGTAAAAGTTGGGAGACATTGTATGGGACTATGATCTCTCCATCACCATCTTTCCTAGAATCAATGTAGATAAAATATCCATTTAAACCTTTCCTTCCTCTTAAATACACCCAAGTCTTATTAAAACAATGTAGTGATGCTCTTGGTTAATGCTATATAGGATTGGGTTCCACACGACATTCATGACTTCAAAGAAAGCGAGAGAGCATCTATTGAGCGAGGTTTTTGCACACTAGTTGAAAGTTAGAGTGTAAATGTGATAATGAGTGAGTGGATGGGATACTAATTGCTTTATGAATCAATGCTTAGATCCATGTTGTATTCTTATGATTATTAATTGAAATCTAGTGGAGGCATTCTTATAGACATGACTAAGATGCATGTGGTTGGTTTTGGGATAGTTGGAACTAGTCTTTTGATTAGGGAAATGTATATGGCTTGAACATGTCTTGTACTTCCTAGGAAGTGGTTGAAGATGAACCAATAGTTGATAATGTCAATAGCAAGGATACAATGAGAAAGACCTATGTCTTACACACATTTTATATCATGACAATAAAATCAAAGGACATAGTTTTCATGACAAGATTTGAAACAAAACCAAAGCTTGGGAGGGAAAATTGCTTTGTTCTTTTGCAACATAAGGTTTTTATAGAGGAATGCATAAAAATGAAAATCTGCAAAGATTTTGAGGACGTGTCTTATGTAGCAACTTTTGGTGTTATGCACTTGTGTTATGGTTTGAAGGAAGTTCTCCACGCAAGTTTTGCAAGAATATACCTACCACACTCTCATAATTTCCTTGTAACCCCAAGACACATTGTTTGCATGCACTCCTCACTTTCAAGAAGCCAATTGTTCTATCCTCATGTACCTTTACCATGGTAAGTAGTGCCATACAAGGAATAGGTACAAAAGCCTCACCCACTTCATATATGAAATGATGCATTATTATTGCATGGAGCTTGACATTTTGGATTAGACAATGGTAGTTGGTGCTGGCAATTAAGCTAGATATGCCTTATGTAGATCTTTTAGGATATATATTTTCTCTTTTACCTTTGCTTGTAAAGGTTATGGTTTCCTCTACCATTAATCCTACTTTCAAAGGTATACAGGGCATCAAATACTATTTCTCCATCTTAAAATATAAGCATGAACTATGATACACTCTTAAAGTAAAACCACAAAAAAGGGGTGAAAGCAAAAATTTCATACTTTGGTAAGAGAAGAAAATAAAGGCACTATCCAATCCTAATTTCTTTGCATAGTTGTTTTGTGTAGGTGGTATGTTTCAATTGTTTTGTTGTGCGTTCATACCACCACTATATCTTAAACACTTTGTGTGGGTACACATGATCGGGTTTAAGTTTAGAGTCCAAGTTAAGAGCACTTTTACATGGTTTCATTGACCCAAAAAGTTTGTTACAAAGTGGAAATAACTTAACGAGATTCTTTAAATGCAAAATTACATGGAGAAGAAGGGGAGTGAAGGAATATTATTGATAATCCATTGCTTAGGTAAAGCTTTATGGTCCTACAAATGAGGTGGGTGATAAATTATTAGTGACAAGCCTTACATTCATGTATTCTCACTACCATACGAATATGCAGTTATGCAATCATTTAACCGTACACCAATCCTCATCCAACATGATATGATTTTTAAGTTGTTCTCATGTTTTATTTTTCAAGATTTGCTTGTAACTTCATAAATGTAGCTTTAAGTTTCTTGATTTAATAGACTAGTCATATATTCTTGTGCCTTAATTTCTCTAGTTTACTCAAGTGTTCAACTTTTTTTTTACTTTTACATTTATTATACTTGCCAAAGGCAGATATATTGCAATTCGTTTAGAGTCAAATATATTTGACTTTCAATTAATTCATTTCAATAGACAAATTTTATTGAAAGTTTTAAATGGTTTTGAAATATCTTTGTATTAATTAAAATATTTGAAAACTTAAAAATAAATTTCTAATTTTTAAAATACCATATTCTAATTTTTTGATTGGAGAAGTACATTGAAAAGACTAATTTTACCTAGTATGAAATATATTGGTCAAAAATTAAAATTATATTATAATTAATAAACCAAAAGTGATCCGGACATTCGTACCATGTGTGTTGTTGCGAAGTGCATCAAGACTTGCTAATTGTGCAGCTGCAAAGTGTATCGAGACCTGCTAGGGGAGAGATGTCTAACGTTGTGCAGGGACCAGTAATTGAAATAGTATTGGTCCCACCAAACCACCAGAATTGAGACTTTTGCAACCAATATTTAAATAAAAATAAATAACATTAAGTGCAAATATGTTTTAATTTATGTTCAAAATTTCCAAAAACATTAACTGGGTCCACAACTGTCCATAACTAGTATCTTAATACTTAAGAGTACAAACCATATTGATCCAACAAGAAAATAGATAAAACCATAAATCCTTCCAAAATGGTCTATTCTAGAAGTACAAACTAGCAGTCACTTCAACCCCCACTCATTAGATTTGAAGCTATGCATCCCAAATAAATATCCATACTTGCACATAATAAAAGTGAATGTATGTCAGCCATAATTCTTGTGTTGTTCAAAATTTAAACTCACTGTGTTCAATAAATGACACCCAACCCAATAACATTTAAACCCACTTTGTTCAATAAATGACACCCAACCCATTCTATTTCTCATTAAAACAGATCAAAGCACATGTTCAATAAATGACACCCAACCCATTCTATTTCTCATTGAAACAGATCGAAGCACATGGATCAACAAATAAAAAATTCCCAACCATTGGATCACATCAAATTAAATCCAGATCACACATTCAAAATGAAGTCATTTCAATCCATGTCCATCCTTACCACCAATTAAATCCAAGTGCAAAAAACTATAAAAGAAGTTTAACCACTGTTGAAGTTGCATGTTATGCATTCAAACTATTCACCAACCTTGGAGACTAAACATCACAAAACATTTAAAAGTATATCCAGGTTAGTTATTTCAATTACAACACATTTTTATTACAGTTCTATTTTCATTTCTCACAGTTTTTTATTTCAGTTCTTACAGTTTCATTTTCATGAAAATGTATATTTTTTCTATTTTTCTATATTATGAAAAAGAACATAACCTATGAGACATTAATATTGTACTGAATATTTGAATGAAATGTTATGTCTTCCTCAAAAAATTATGAAGTATTACAATTAGATTGAACTTGGTCAATTAATGTGCTCATCATTACCTTCAACATGTTCTCAAGTTGGTTATGGTAACTCAGACCATTACTGTTGGTAGAGGTTAGAATATATGAAAACACCAAGACAAGCCTACAATACTGACACTAGAAATCCTGGATCAAATCTTGCAGGCTAAACTTCTACGCTAAGGCAGTCAATCATCACTCACACAAAAGATTTTATATAGACTCTAAGCAACTAAGGTATCTGACGAAAGTCTTTTCCTTGTGTATCTCCACACTCCTTCAATCTCTATCTTCGAACAACTCATCTTTGCAAGATATTTCTCAATCAATTGAAAATCATATATACCCATCACATATTTGCAATAATCCACAATACCCATAGGATCTCTATCATCCACTTATGCACTAAAAGCATCCTCATCAGAAGAAGCACTCAGACCTCTCACTTTGACATCACATTGTTGGTGAAGGCACTTGGTTGCCATAACTGAATCCTATGGATAGAAGCTCCCTTGGGATCTACAGGCTCTATTGAAAGCAAGATCGAGAGCTAGTCACTATTACACCCATTGATGAGGATCTAATATAAAATCTAGATGCCGAAGCATTAGAAACATGTTGCTAATCAAAACACTTATAACTGGAAATTAGAACTTCCTTGTAAACAAACCTAGTACAGCTAGAGACCCGAGAAAATTGATTCAATTACATGGCAGGCATGATACAACATTCTTGCCTTTCTACCTTACTGATAGCCTTTGGGGACCCACTAAAACCCCACATTATTTTCATACAAAAAATCAAGAATGCCCCTAAATGAATAGGAACAACCTACAAGGGACTGATAAAAAAAAATATCCTAATCTTCTGAAAAGAAGTCTTGCTTTGGCTTAATTTCTTAAAAAATAATAAGCATTCCCAAGACCAAGCTCCTTGAGACATTAAATCAAATGTTGGGCATGAAATCCAAAATCCTAATCAAGGATTTAGCAATAGTAGCACTGATTCTTCTGGATGAGTTTAACACTCTGTACTTGACCGAATCATAGTTTGTAGAGATAGTCCTTAGAAAAGGAGTTATCTTCAAGGTCTAAAATCTGATTTTTAATAGTGACAAAGAAGCGAAGATCATCTTCAATCTATGTGTATTTTGTGAACCCGCAAAGAGTCTTCTTGAAGATCGAAGAACATACCTAGAAGGCATTATCTCTGTGGTCCTACCAACCTACAAATTGACTCATACTGTCAACTTAAGATGCTCATGTAGGCATGTCCACCTGTTCCCTTTCTTGTTGATCATGATATAGGGTTGACCCCTTCTCAAATTATGTAACTGAGGATCTATCTCGTACAACACAACTATGAATACCATTGAATGATATCCCACACTACTCTTCTTCACCATTGGCACTATCTGAACTCCATGGTCTCTAATGATAAAAAGTTTATCCTTCTCCAACAAAGGAAATGTTTGTGTTGTTCTCATAAAATCCAAGCCCAAAATCATCGAGTAATCCTCCAACAGTATAAATCTCAAATATATCCTACCAAACATATGAGCTCACTCCCATCAGGGCATCCTTGAGAATACCAAATGTTGATCTTATCTTAGAGTTCATTACTATGTAGGAAAACACCATTCCCTTCAATATGTTCTCAGGTTGGTTATGGGAACTTGGACCATTGTTGTTGGCAGAGGCTAGAATATATGAAAACACCAAGACAAGCCTACAATATTGACATTAGCAATCCTGGATCAAACCTTGCAGGAGAAACTTCTACTACAATGGAAGTTTCTTATTACTCAAAATTCCTTTTCAACTTGAAAGCAACATAAGGAAAACCCTACTTGAACTACATGATTGATAATTCAAGTCCACTTGGTGAGACAATGAGGGCCATGAATGAATTCAATTGCGATAACAAACATGAGTCTAAACAAATTAATTCAAATAACAATAACTACCATATCTTCTGATAGTACCAGAAGAAGGTGGAAACTGACAGTAGTTTTCCAAATACAAATACCGTCATGGTATTTTAAGTGTAAAGACAAGTTATCAAAACAACAATTGCTGATAATTTTGAAGACATACAACAAAATGATTCTATATATTTGATTTTTCAAGAATACTAACATAGTAGAAGTTTCTTATTACTCAAAAGTTATTTTCAACTTGAAAACAACATAAGGCAAATACTACTTGAACTACATGACCCTCCAACATTATAACTCTCAAATGCATCCTACCAAACACATGAGCCCACTCCCATCAGTGCATCCTTGAGAATACCAGATGCTTACCTCATCTTAGAGTTCATTACTTTGTAGGCAAACAACCAATCCCTTTAATATGTTCTCAGGTTGGTTATGGTATCTTAGACCATTGCTGTTGGTAGAGGCTAGAATATATGAAAACACCAAGACAAACCTACAATATTGACACTAGAAATCATAGATCAAATCTTGCAGGAGAAACTTATACTACAATGGAAGTTTCTTATTACTCAAAAGTTCTTTTCAACTTGAAAGCAACATAAGGCAAACACTACTTGAACTACATGATTGACAATACATGTCCACTTCGTGAGACAGTGTTGGCCATGAATGAATTAAATTGGGATAACAAACATGAGTCTAAAAAAATTAACTTAAACAACATTAACTACCAGATCTTCTCGTAGTACCAGAAGAAGGTGGAAACCGACAGTAGTTTTCCAAGTACAAATACAGTGATGGTATTTTAAGTGTAAAGACAATTTATCAAAACAACAATCGCTGATAATTTTGAAGACATACAACAAAATGATTTTTTATATTTTATTTTTCAAGGATACTAACATAGTAGAAGTTTCTTATTACTCAAAAGTTTTTTTCAACTTGAAAGCAACATAAGGCAAACACTACTTGAACTACATGATCCTCCAACAGTATAACTCTCAAATACATCCTACCAAACACATGAGCCCACTCCCATCAGTGCATCCTTAAGAATACCAAATGTTGACTTCATCTTAGAGTTCATTACTTTGCAGGAAAACAACCAATCCCTTCAATATGTTCTCAGGTTGGTTATGGTAACTCAGACCATTGCTGTTGGCAGAGGCTAGAATATATGAAAACACCAAGACAACCCTGCAATATTGACACTAGCAATTCAGGATCAAATCTTGTAGGAGATGTTGACCTAGATTGTAATTGATGTCAATATGGCAATATTTTAGATACTAGATGATGATATGAAGCCAAGGGGATTAGAGCAAATCCATGAAGAAACAGTTTTACGTGTCCCTGGAGTGTTGGTGAACTTGAAGAGACAGAGGAAGCCGAAGGAAAAGCCAGTGCAGAGGAAGCCACAACGACGGAGGAGGGAATCCGAAGGATCAAGCGAGGTAGAGGAAACTACAGTGACCAAGGAGGAAGCCAAAGAGCTAGCAGAAAGAGGAAACCGACGGTTAGAGTCATCACGAAGATACAAAAATAGAGAACAAGGAAAGTGTATTGTTGTTGAAAAGGCTGCAGGAAATAGAGGCAACTGTAGGGTCCAACAGAATAGAAAAGGACCGAATGACCAATAGGACAGGAGGTATTCGAAGAATGAACTTCTCAGCTAATTGTGTTAACCTGTGAAAGAATTAATCAGGTATACACTCCAGTCTGAAGAATAATTCTGTGATGTAATGAATAAAGTTTTATCTAACATTGTTTGAAGGGAGAAGTAGCCAATAGAGAAGCAGTCATGATGAAGCACTTATTGTGACAGTTAGAATAAATGCTTGAATAGAAAATTGGTTCTTATGCTGAGCTTAGTGCAGCTAATAGTAGACTCACTAAAGCTATGTGGAGACATTATTAGAGATCATGAAGGCTATTGTAGACTTTGTGTGAACAATATGAAGAGTTGTAAAGACTCCATAAGAAGATTGGTTATCATTGATGTTGTAGCATGGAGACTACAGTGAAACTGTAAACAGACAGAACTCAATAAAGAAAAGTTCTGAGAGCAGAACATTACTATCAAACATGCCTTGACAAGATTGGGTCGGAACCCTTGGGGTTGGTGCCTTAGAAGTAAGAAGGATTGGAGTCCTTGGGGTTGATTCCTCAGAAGTAAGAAGGATTGGAGTCCTTGGGATTAGTGCCTCAGAAGTAGGAAGTATTGGTGTCCTTGGGACTGGTGTCTCAGGAACTAGAAGGATTGAAGTCCTTGGGAGTTGGTGATCCTAAGTCCAAGATTGTTGCCTTGGTGAAACAAAGTTAGAGCTCTGGAGGTTGGAGCCTCACAAAAGTCCAAGTTGGTGCTTGGCAACTGATTGCAACCATTTATATATTGTATCTATTTTATTGCAAAGATTATATTAATAAAAGAATTAATACTTGTTGTTCATCTTGTGTTCTGAATATAAATGTTTTAACTGGTAAAATAATACTTGAAAAAGAAATATTGATTCACACCCCCTCTCAGTATTTTCAACAATTGGTATCAGAACTAGTAGCTTTATTCAAATCCTAACAGCTTGAAGGTTGATCTTTAGAACAAAAATCGCGAAGTTAAGAAAGAAAGTCTCCAATCCTCCTAAGGATGTGTCTCCCTCAACCATTAAAATAGAAGATAATCAATTTGAGGAGGCTCCAAGGTTCAATGGGAACTTTAATATATGGGAAGCAAGAATGAGGAATTTCTTACATACTCAAGGCATTGAAATTTGGAAATTAGTGATTGTTGATAGCAGGATGGATGAAGAATCCAAGGAGTACTATGCAAAAGTAATGAAGGCAATATTGAATGGGCTACCCGATTCTATAAAGAAAAATATAGGAAAATATTCATCAGCAAAGGGTATATGGGACAAATTTCATGACCTTTGTGGAGCGATAAAAATGTGTCTTTGTAACTCCTAATTACCTCACATTAATTTTCAACCCAGGGACGAATTTTTATTTCAAGAGTGTACTCAGTCTGAGGCGGCTATTTACTCAAGAGTAATGTTTAGTAGTACAGCGTTCAGAGAACACAAGAGTAACGGATGCTAAACTATGACTAAATTGCTTCAAAAGGATAAAATCACACAAGGCAACTTATCAGTCAAGGGTGCGGAAGCGATAACCCATCCTTCTAGAAACTGATGGAAAGGAAATTAGAGCATGGACCATAGGTCTGGGAGCTAGGTATCGACTGGTGAGGCTCACTACAGCCTTAGACCTTCTCTCACACCAAAGAAACAAATGCAAGTAAATGGAATGGCAGAAAGTAAAATAGAAATGGAACAGCAAGTCTAAAATGGAACGGTCGTAAATGGAACAACAAGAAACAAAAATGTTCTAAACTAAATCATTCACTCAAACAACCATCAATTGAGGATACAATAGCAATAACTCATTCCTCTGGATATTGATGCAATTGAAATCAAACATAAATAAGATCCACAATCTAAGAACTTAGGCAGCGATAGCCAATGTCCTTTACAGTTGTTGATCTCACACACAACACTAAATAACCAATTGGAAAGTGCAAAAAATTAAATCAATCGTATTACTACAACTTGATGAAAATGAGACAATTGTGCTAACTAAAAGAATGCTGAAAGGTAAGCTTAAATAATTGCAGAAAGTAAATGAATAACAGCGCTAAGTATTAGAACTAAATAGCCAAACTTATACAACTGTAATGAACAGAAAATTTTTAAATTACTGGAGTGATCAGCGCAGCTTTGAAGATGAAATGAACAACGCAACAACATGCTGGCAAAAAGCAGTGAGCTCTGTTAAGAAGGAAATGAACAGCAACGCAATTTAAGTACAATATATAAAACAAATCAGTTCATTCAGTCTGAAAAAACAAGCAGTAAAATTACATGATTACGATAAGTAGAAATAAAATCAAACCATCACACAATAGAGATCATGAAATAATGGTACAGGAACGGCAAGTGAATCCACCGGGGTCGGGCCCTTAACCACCAGTGATCACTGCCGGTAGTGCTTCAGAAGATGCGAAGGAATAATAACTCTGCTTATATATTGATCATCAAATCGAACAGCATTACATTGAGTTGTGTCTTCTCAACAGTGAGAGTTTGCAATTAAAATTACAGTTCAAAATAATACTCGTTCCATCTCTCTCAATTCCATCATTCGAATCCCAAAAGTCCCTTTTCTCTCTAATCTTTGTTTTCATTTAAATAGAGAAAGATCAGAGAGCAGTTACAACATAGATAATTACAACATGATTTATTTTACAAAATTGGATTGATTCTAACCAGATGATCAACAAGAAAATATATTTCCTTTCATCTCTCAACAAAAGCAAGACGAATTTGGGTTTGCAGCTGAGATTTGGAGGACGGTCGCAACAACAAATCTGAGAAAATCATGCTCAAAGAACCCTGCTTTTCTCTCAGTACAAGCCGAATTTGGGCAAACCGTTCTTAAATAAAGTTAATTGAGCCCGTTCTGGACAAAACCCATGTTCCAGATTTTCCAAATTCCTCTTCATTTGCTTAGAATCTCAACCGCAAAACTGTCACTCCTTATTCCAGCGAATTTCTGAGTTGGCACTTTTAAAAATCAAATCTTCAATCTGGAAGTTACCTTGGAGGCTAAAAATGGTGAATAATGTTATAACCAATTTATTAGAACTATCATTGATAAAATAATTCATAATCATCAATTTATTAGAAATAAAGGAGAATAAATAATATTCATTCATAAGAGCATCAATAATTTATAAAATGAATTTAAATGATAAATTATAACAAATGATATGATGCAGAATAGTGGAAATGGGTGGGATAAGTGTTCAAAAGTGATAATAATAATGGCATATTAATGGCCCAACATACCCCCACACTCAATATGTTGCATTTCCTCATGCAACGAAAACTGAATATATTGCATGTCTTCATGCAACCCAAAGACAAAAACCATGTGTTAACCAAGCAATAAAAAAAATATGTTCATCTCAACTCATGAAATGGATAGAACAAATGAATTCTTCCTCAATTAATGAATATTCAATTTTAGCAATCTTGATGAAGGCATAACAATGAAGTTGCAGCAAAATATGATATAAATGACAACAACCTTCATTATCCATTTTCCCAAAAACTACAAACCAGATTTTGTTGAAATGTGGTAAGTAAATTTTTAATATATAAATGTCTCTATGATCCAAAAATCAGATCGTTTTAATGTACGGATCATGAGATATAAACAAAATAGCTGTAGGTGAAAGTGTATGATTTCCGAAATTTTATGAACCAATATTACTTGAAATTGTCTGGGTTTGTATATGTTAATGATACGTCTGTGTTTTCCAAAAATCACAAGAATTGAGTTCATAGTTTTAAAAATATTATGGAAATCAATTTCTGCACTGAAATTGTATGCCTTGAATGAGAAATAAAGTAAAAAAAATCCATCATGCGTAGCAATTCCTCCCCCTCTCTGAAAAATTAGCATGCCCTCATGCAATGCTAGAAAACAAAATAGAGGTGGTTGCTACCAGCGGTGGAATTCTATGCTTGGTGTAAAACAACATGGAATAAGGGAGGTGTTGAGAATGAATAAGAATATAAATGGATAATAAAGGATATGAATGACATGGTCATAAAAAAAGAAATGAATGAAAGAGACACGCCCCCAAACCGAGAGATGTTATGCCACTGAAAAATGGGAAATGGTAAAAACCATGAAATGAAGGATGATAAATAATGCTCAAAATGGATTTTCATGAAATTCTCTTGAATTCGTAATAAATCAGAAAATTATGCTATTTTACCTCAAGTTTTACCTCCAAACAACAAATGTGGAATGACATATATGTACTGGCATTTGTTGAAGGCAGCGTTGGTGCTGAAAGTGATGCAAAAGGTGGAATCCAGGCAAGCACATCATGTCGGAAGAATTGTTCACGTTCGCGAGCCTCTTCTGTTAAGTGCAATAGGGTGGTCATGCTACGAATAGAGTTATGCCCCATACTTGTTGGTCTCCTGTAAACAAATCACTATTTTGCATACAATGATCTTGAATCCACAGTGTTAGTTTTAAATAACAATAGATTAAGATGCATGCAAAAATTTCAATCCGAAAAACTTATCAAATCAACAAGTTATGGCAGAGTGCAGTAATCATATCACATGCAATCCGATAATGCATACATTCCCCTCTCCAATTGGAAAAGAGATTCCATGACCATAAATCATATGAAAGGTGTTGTGCTGAGAGCAAGGCAAGGGAATGAACAATACAACAGTAAATGAAGCAGAGTACACATATCAATGATAGGACGGCGAGAGGTATGGTTATAATGAGAGCAGAGTGTATAAAGATAGTTATGAATAAAAGATAGGACACTTTGGATTGATGATAAGTTATGTGAAAATAAAAAGAACGACAATATGCCAAAAAGATGCTTTATTGATTGTATTCTAGCTGAAAAATGATGTGATTGATCATAAAACAATTTATCATGCATAAAGGTTCAAACAGGGAAATAGTTAAGGAAATAACTTCTCTGATAAAAAGAAAAAAATAAGAAAAGGGTATTATAGTAATAATTGACGTAAGATATAACTTCAATACCATAAGCAGAGCCGCTACTGCCAGCAGGCATCCATAGCCTCGGCAGGGTTGTTTTTTAACCCATATGAGCCAGAATCCTCAATTTATACTAGAGAGTTTCAGTGCTTTTCTACAGAAGAGATCAGTGTGCTGACGTGATAACCAGATAACCACACTGCCATTCACTAGGATGTAGCAAAAGTGATCAGGCCGACTCGTGATGAGACCTCCTGTTCCAAGGATAATTTGGCTATCCAATGGATCATAACCCTGGTGTGGTGGCCATAATGGGAATGTTACTTTGTTACAGCCTTATGAACATGGTAGGCTGGCTCGTAATGAGACCCCCTATCCTCCATCTGCGAACAAAATTTTGTTGTTATTACACATTTTTATGATAAAAAGAGGGAGGCTCAATACTCCTTAAGAGTAGGGATGGTGGAAGAAGTTGAACATGTCAATAGAAAAATATACCCATAATCTCATTTATTATAGATAGAGAAGATTATAACCAGGAATGGTGGAACCAACATGGTATTAAGATGATCAATCAATATCATGTTCAACAGAAAACAATGCAGTAAAGTAGTATATAAATAATTGTGTCATTTTTGAAAAAAATCTATCATCAAGGAACTGTCCTGTTAAAGATCATAACTTGAATGATAATAACTCGCTTCAATAGAGTCCATAATTCTTGTCCTCATAAAAATAGTGTACTTCATGCCACGAAAGGGAATCAGGAAAATGTGGTTGAGATGAACTAGGAATAATCCCACAAGAGAAAGGAAGGGTTGCTCTCAAAAATATTCCCAAGTGTTGCTTTTTTGAAGGAACAACAAAAACACTAAAAAAGAAAGTGGTGTTCTGTGTAGGAAACAACAAAGAAAATGCATACCAAAAAAGAAAAAATACACACAAAAAAAAGCGTGAAAATGCAAATGTCGTTCCTTTGGAAAAAAGAACAACAAAAACTAAAAGTGTCGTTCCTTTAGAAAAGGAACAAAAACATTGCAAGTGTCGTTCCATTTCGAAAATGAACAGCAAAACGTGAAAGTGCAGAAGTGCTGTTCCATTTCTAAAAGGAACAACAGTTGTTCCATTTCGAAAAGGAACAACAAAACGTGACAGTGCAGAAGTGCTGTTCCATTTCGAAAAGGAATAGCAGTTGTTCCATTTCGAAAAGGAACAACAAAACGTGAAAGTGCAGAAGTGTTGTTCCATTTCGAAAAGGAACAACAGCTGTTCTATTTCAAAAAGGAACAACAAAACGTGAAAGTGCAGAAGTGTTGTTCCATTTCGAAAAGGAACAACAAAACGTGAAAATGCAGAAGTGCTGTTCCATTTCGAAAAAGAACAGCAAAACTTGAAAATGTAGAAGTGCTATTCCATTTCGAAAAGGAACAACAAAACGTAAAAGTGCAGAAGTGTTGTTCCATTTCGAAAAGGAACAGCAAAACATGAAAGTGCAGAAGTGTTGTTCCATTTCAAAAAGGAACAACAAAACGTGAAAGTGTAGAAGTGTTGTTCCATTTTGAAAGGAACAGCAAAACGTGAAAGTGCAGAAGTGTTGTTCCATTTCGAAAAGGAACAGCAGCTGTTCCATTTCGAAAAGGAACAACAAAATAAACCGTGAAAAAGGAACATCAAAATGAATGGCTGACCCAAAAAGAGTTATTCCTTTGGAAAATAAATAGTAAAACGAAAATGATGTCCCTTTGAAAAAGGAACAGCAGGAACGGCAAAAATGCACAAAAATGTTGTCCCTTTAGAAAAGGAACAGCAAAATGCACAATCATAAAATGCAAGCACGCAAAGAATGAATTAGTTTTTCACTGCATTGATGTTGAGGATGAGTTACACTTTGAATGAAGCAACACCTGAAACGCAAAATATAAGATAAATTAGAAAAGAAACAACAAAAAACAGTATGTAAATAAATAAATTGAGTTGCAACAGCTATGATGTTATGTCAAAAAATGATCTATTCGAAAAATGTTTTGGCAGCAAAGACATGAAAGGAATCTTCAAATGGAAATCAATTCTTCATTTCTTCTATTATGAATCTGTTGGGTAATGAGTTGGATAAAATTCCTTTGTTTCATTAAAATCTCTTTCAAGAATCACTCATCCATAAATTGACCTTCTTTTTCTCCTAGGACCTGCAAAAAACAAGTATCTATCTGCAATAAAACATTAAATCATGGAGAAAGAGAGGTGCGCAGGCTCCCTTAATCCAAAAATTACGCAAAAAAACTAACAAGTAGTTACTCTGTAGAACAAATCCACGGAGAAAATAACAAAGTAAGATTTATTTGTCACCTGCGGGAGAGCAGTGGTCGACCATACTAACCAGCAGTGTTTTAATCACAACTTCTTTTTTTTTCATCCAAATTGAGTGATTCCCAAGCCAGATGAGAGCTAATTCAAAGGTTTATTTGCAATAGAAACAGGTTTTAAAATTTCAATGATATGATATGTCAATTTTAGTTAGAACAACCTGCATAACATAGTCATTTTCGATTACCCAGCTTAGACCAACAGTTAATATTTCAAGCATAAATTTTTCGTTTGATGTCGGATTCAAATGATTAAAATTGGAAATGAAAGTATATTTATTTATTTATTTCCAATAGAAATAGGTTTTGAAGAGAAGAAGAATTGATAGGTCAAATACTGTAAGGAACAAGCGGAAAGACATAGTTTTAAGGGTGCTGATTTACGATAAACAGTCAGTATTTTGATCATAACTTCCCCATACGATATCGAAAATGAGTGATTCCAATTTTATTGTAAACTAGATTAATAGGGGAATCTACCATAGAAACAGGTTTTAAAAATTCATTCATTTAAGCCTTCAAATACTGACTGTCCCAACTCTGTTCCTGAGCTACCCACTAGACACCCTGTCAATGTTTTGTTTCTAACTTTTTCGTTTCAAATCCAAATTGAGTGATTCAAATTGGGTTAGAAAGTAGACATCAAGGGTTACCTAGGATAGAAACAAGTTTTAAAAATTCATTCATTTAAGCCTTCAAATACTGACTGTCCCAACTCTGTTCCTGAGCTGCCCACTAGACACCCTGTTAATGTTTTGTTTCTAACTTTTTTCGTTTCAAATCCAAATTGAGTGATTGAAATTGGGTTAGAAATTAGACATCAAGGGCTACCTAGGATAAAAACAAGTTTTAAAAATTCATTCATTTAAGCCTTCAAATACTGACTGTCCCAACTATGTTCCTGAGCTGCCCACTAGACACCCTGTCAGTGTTTTGTTTCTAACTTTTTCGTTTCAAATCCAAATTGAGTGATTCAAATTGAGTTAGAAATTAGACATCAAGGGATACCTAGGATAGAAACATGTTTTAAAAATATTCACTTTTGGTTCCTCAAAACATGACTGTCCTGACTATTTTTCCAGAAATTCCATCAAGCCCGCAAGCCAAAAAAAATGATATTCAAGCATTTTTTCATATTGGTGATAAAAATGAATATAAGTGTTTGTAGAACTATTATTTCCATTATAATTTATCTACATACACAAATGAATTAAAAAAATTTATCACCAATGTTAATTTGCATAGCATGTTGCAACAAAAAACAACTAGGTTTACATGGAAAAACAAAATGCATTTATTTATTCCCTTATTTATTTTATTTTCTACACTAACCTATTTTGATTTGAAAAATGAATATGACTACGTATATGATTACTTCCAGTGAAGCCATTTTCGAAGTAAGGCTTCACGTATGCACATACCTAAATTTGAAAAATGCATCTTAATGAATATTAGGGTATGAGAAGCCAACTTCCCTTGAAAAAATGGTATCAAAAATTGTTGAAGTATGGAGCAATGTTGCGAACAAGTGATGGAGTGAAACCAATCTTCAATATATCCTTTTCTTTCTTGATTTCCCATAGCCATCATATCATGAAGTTCTTGAGGTTTTAAAATAGCTTGTTGATGGATAGTAAAAGAAACCTCATTTTCTTCCATAGCTTCTACAATTTTTGCATTTGAAGCATTCTGAATCTCATTGTAAGTTTTCTCTAATAAAACATGTGAGATAGAATGGGTGGGAAGGGTGGGTAAATTTGGCAGTTCAACATTGTAAGTATGTTGTACTGGTTTATTGTGGTGAGGGTGTGGAATTAGTTGAGCAAGGCATTGTGTATGGAATGGAGCATTTTGATGATGTGGTTGATTGGGTTGTGTGAATGGTTTTGATGTGCAAGCAGGATGTTGTGGAAGAGCTGGTGGAGAATATGGAGAATGTGTTTGTGCTACAAGATGAGGGAGAGTGGTCATGTAATCATAAGGTGAACCATGCCAAGCTTGTAGAGAAGATTGGTGGTGGTTATATTGAGATTGACATGGCTGCCCTAACACATTAGTATTCCATAATGGATTATGCAAGTAAGAAAGTGGAGAGGAAGTGTTTTGAACCATACCTGTAGACCATGATTTCCATGGTTTTGACCTTGTTGCAGCGTCCTTACCTCTTTGATATGCCACTTCCAAATTAGATAAGGAAGAACGACCATCTATGGTATGCTCATTTCAGTCATGAGTGAAAAACACTTCATCAATTTCTTCATTTTTATGAACCTGCAAAACATCCAATTTTTCATTTAGAGAGCTAATAAAATCAACTTTAAAATTTTCAAATAACACATTGATTTAAGCTCTTATGTCTCCTATTCTTGTAGCAGATTTGGAAAAGAAGGAACAAACATCTCTAGGATTCTTACCAGCCTTGGAGATTCCTCTTGAATACCTTATGCACAATTCACAGACATCATCATATGACAACTGAAAAACGTCACCTTTTCCTATCAGATTTAAGAGTTCTAAAAATTTATCTTTGATTCCTTTAAGAAGGCGTGTTCTTAAGATCTCTTTCTCCAAATGCTTATATTTTTATTTTTGAATGTTGTATTGAAATCGATCTACATAGTCCTCCAAGCTTTCATCTTCCCCTTGTATCATAACGAAAATATCTTCATTGGATTTGCAATAGTCTTCGTACTTCTTCAAGAATATGTTCTTCATGTCCTCCCATAATTGGATGCAATTCCCACCTAGGCTCATGAACCATCGGAGAGCTGCTCCTTTTAGAGTAAGAGGAAACACTTTCAATCTTTGATCATTA